>RJWT010028561.1:0-15167 GCA_004365215.1 Cuniculus paca | reverse complement strand
CAGGAAGGAAAAGGAGAAAAAGAGAAGGCGGTAGAGGCAGAGAAAGGGAGAAAGACAGAATCAGCCAGTAAAGGGGAAGGGACCATGGCAAGTAGAGCCAGAGTGAGATTTATGTAGGGTCAGAAGTTTTAAAGAGAAATTACTTAATTTCCATTGCTCGATATTAACAGGGCACCCCTTGTAGACTTTTGAATTTCTCACTTAGTAGCAATTGGGCTATTCATGTCATTCCCATAGTAAGTACCAATTTATGTATGCCTTTGTTAGTATACACACTGTGCACACAGACACACACACACACAGTCTGTGTGCCACTCAGGTCCACAAAGTGAGATCCAAGTGACTCAAAAACAGCAGTCCCTCCCTTCTCTTCCTTCCTCATCCAGCTCTGGAAAAATCACAGATGTGGCCCTAAAGGCAGAAGTAGCCCTGGAATGACAGATTCATCTCTGGTTATCTGTTGCTGCTACTACTCAACCCCCAAAGGCAGAAAACAGCACTGGAGCTGAAAGGCAGAGCAGAAATGTGTCTGTCCCTAGGAGGATGCACACAATCACACTCCTCAGGCAGGCAGGAAACAGTTTTACCCTCCACAAATTTACCTTGCCAGCCTTCTCCCAAAGTCTATGATGTGAGGCTCATTTTGGAGCCTATACCTTTCAAGAAAAGCAAAGCGCTGTGAAACAATCCTAACAAACAGTAATAGTAACAGTTCACACGCATTGGGCCAGGCACAGGAGATAAGCCTTCTACCTCCATCTTTCTTTTCACAACCACGAGGTGTGTAAAATGACCAGAAGTGATAGTACTGTGCGTTTCATTTTAAATATTTATATTTAAACCTTAAAGCTGAAATCCTGAAAATGTCATTAACATGTTCTGACACAGAAGGGGTCAGTATGACAGTATCCATTTATTCATTTGTAAATGACTTGTAAAATGTTGAATAGGCACTGAAATGTTTATTTATGAGACCCATGAGGATGAAGAAGCACCTTTAAAATACAGATACTGTATTAGACTGCTAGGGTGGCAATCAAAAAATACAGCGAGACTGGGTACCTTAACCAATAGAAATGTCTTATCTCACAGTTGAGAGGCTGACGTTCAAGATCAGGGCGCAGGCAAGGTTCACTGCTTCTTAGGTCTCTCTCTTAGCCTTGTAGGTGGCTGTCCCCTAGGCGTCCCTTCATACAGTTGGTGTTCCATGCGCCCTGAGTGACTGTTGTACTCCTAAGGACAGCAGTCTGATGAAAACACAGCCTGCCCCAAAGGCATCATGGTAACTTAGTCACCTCTTTTTTAACAGTCAACATTTTCAAGCACAGCCTCATTCTTAGGTACTAGGGGTTGGGACTTCCAACACAGGAATTTGGAAAAGACACAATTCAGCCAAGCACAGGCACCAATATAACACATCCCTTAAAGCAGTAGAAGAGTGGCAGCCCCGCTGCGGTTCCCTCCCAAAGCACATTCCCTCCTCCCTGCGGCAGACAACTGCTGATCTTTATCTTGCATTTTTGGAAAGTTTTACCAATTATGTCTCTATGTTTTTAAAACCTTATTCCTTTTTTCTTAACAGAAACATTTAAAGCTATAAATTTCCCTTTAAGCAGCACTTGGGCTGCACCACCTACAGATTTTGATGTATTGGGTAGACATTATTATCATTTCAAAACTTAATTTCCCTTTTGATTTCTTCTTTGATTTATGGGTTATTTGGAAGTGTGTTGTTTAATTTCCAAATATACGAGATTTTCTTGATGGCTTTCTGTTATTAATTTCTAATTTAACTTTCCTATTGTCAGACAAAATACTCTGTACGATTTCAATCCCTATTAAATTATAGAGACTTGTTTAATGGCTCAGCATATGGTCTTACATTTGGAATTAAAATAATAAAGGTAATAATAGCATAATTTAGCACAGTTACATTGACTGTGGCTAAATTGATTCAAAATATCAGTCACTCATAAAATTGCCTAAGAAAATAAAGGCAAGCTAAAAAAATATTTCTTTTAATTAGGTGAAGATCTGATTATTACACATTGGGAAAATAGGCAAAGAATTTATTTTTAAGGATACGAGCATTCTTTTGTCACCCACCATGTTGACTAAAAGACATTGAAAGCACCAAATCATATCTTGCACTTGCATCAATTTTTAGAACACTGAATACCACCCATAAACCCAATCACTTATGTTACCTTCAGGAATCACGTATTGAGAGACATCAAAAGATGGAGAAAAGAGTACAGAACTTACCCTACAGCAAATTAAATGAGACTGAATTTGGCATTTCTTTAAGAATGTCCAGGGGGAAAAAAAAGGACTGTCTAGCCACAAGGTTTATATTTTAAAGATTTAATATAAAAAAAATCTAGCCTTTTTTCTGCAAAAGTTTCCAAATATACTACAAGAGAAACAAGCATAGAAAATTATCTCTATATTTCTAAAAAGAATGGTAACCTAAAAATGTTGGAAAAAAAAATTTCACTGCTTACTGCCTTACTTTAGGGAAAACCATTTAGTAAAGCACATTTTCCTACAAAGCTATTTAAAGACCAAGATTCAGAAGTAAACCTTATTTAGATGAATTTCTAGTCAAGGATTTGACCTATATAAGTTGTATAAATCAAAAATCCAGGCAATATCCTTGAAGGAAGGGGCTAAAAATGGTTTAAAATTTTTCAGCCTGGGGATAAACATGTACTGGAAGTAGCATAAATTTTCCTGAATACTTCGTATCATGCAGCTAAATAGAGAGGACATTTAGGTCTAATTTTTGAACCTGTTTCAAAGCGAATTTTCCTAAGTATTATGGAAATAGCATGCTGTAATTTTGGTCACAATCATGGCAAGTATTCACGTGTTAGCAATCACCTTTCAAATAAGATTTCGCAAATGTAACCTCTGGGTTTGCTGCCCTCTAACAACGCACTATGAGTAATATTGTGTGCACAGAACTGAGGGTTTGATTGTGTTCTTACTGGTCCAAACATTCCTTTGAGGAGCCTGTGTTAATGAAAATTCTCCTTTCTGAGGATCCTTTGGACTATTCTTACAGAAATCCTCTATCAGAGCCAGCAAACAGCTTCATGCACCAAATCTGCAACTGTACATTTTTCAGGCATTACACTAGATTTTCTTACACAGCTCCCTATTAAAATGGTTTAAATTCCAAACCAAGCCTTGGGAAACAGAGCATACACTCTCTTGAGCTTTTCTACAGCATCTGGCAATGGGACCAAAGTGTCCCAGTGAAAGGACATAAGTAGTTTTAGATTCTTACACTGGAAAGACAAATTAATTCTGACTATAGGAACAAAAGGCTTGCCTTTTGTTATCATGGATCAGGAAATATTCTTAGTACGATGTTGATTTTTATAAAATTAAATTTTTGCTTTAGCCTGTAGATCTATTCTGGAGTGACTCACCTTTTTGGATAATGCTTACCAAAATGACAAAGAAGGACTGATTTTTTTTCTTTTCTTTTTTTTTCTTTTTTCTTTTTTGGGACCGATTTGTGCTGGTGAGGCATTCTAATCAAACTGCTATGGAGTGTATCAGATGATAAGGTGTTACAGGACAGAACCACGGATCTAAATCTCCACACTTAGAACCAGGAATTGATAAAGGCAGCTCTTTTTTCATTGCTAAATTTCTTTAATCTAAAATTTATAAAGCAGCACAACTCAAAAATCACTCAACCTATTGATAAAACACAGCTTCATTAAAGCAATTCTCACTGACAAGGGCCAAGCTAAAGGTCACACAGCATGGTCATTTCAATACTCAGCAAGTGAAATTGTGAAAGTCTAATGGAAAACATCATTAAAGTAACACTGAGGTAATGGGAAAATCTGAGGCTCCACAGTCAGGTGATAGAAATTCAAATTTTAGCACATCATTTAAATATTTTACTAAAACTGTCAAAGCTCAGCTTTCTCATCTCCACAATCTGCAAACCCTACCATGCAGAGTAATTGTATTAAATAAGGTGACAAATGTCAAACATCTGACATATGGCCCGAAACACAACACTTCTTCATTAAATAGCCATTTTTATCAGTATTTTGTTTAAAACATTGTCCACATTAACTGGGAGCAAGTAAAAATTTTGCTTAATGGACTGTCCCGGGCTCTAGAGTGAACAAAAATTTTAAAATCCAGCTTTTTTCCACAATTAAATTGTATTAATGATGTCCTTAATGACATGTTGGCATCTTACACTGCGGTTCTGTTTTCATAAAGGAACTGAAAGCAAAACTGGATTTTAAAATGCATTTTTAACATATAAGAATACATTAATAAGGCCTTTCCTGTACATGAATTTTTAACTATTGCGAATTTACAACCATGAATTCACCCCACTGCTGCTAAGAATTTACTACAGTCTCAGCAAACACGAGCCAAGCCACCAAAATAGCAATGTATGTGTCACCTGGACACAAAAGGTAATTACTCCTGAATTCTTTTTCTTGTAAATACTGAATAGAGAAACAGAATTTGTGTAGAGGACAGGAGATGAGGGAAATAAGGTTCCCACTTTCAAAAAGACAAGAAAGAAAAACAAAAAAAGGAAGGGAGAATCCCCGTCCTACCCACCACCAATGCTTGTGATGTTGATCCTGGACAAGATTCTTGGCAAATCGTTCAAAGACTGGTTCATGGTGACTCGGAAAAGACAGCAGCAAGCCCAGCCATCAGTGAGGGCTCAACAGGGAGAGACCAAACTCATTTCCTCCTCTGACAAGAACTGCGGCATGGCAGATCAGGGAAACACAGTGGCCATAATATACACGGATATGAATAGGAATGGCGGCAAGGACTCTCATGACAATCTAAAGGACAAGATGTAAAATTGTGTCCTGAATGCTAGGGCGATGTGTTAGGCTAATAAAAGATGAACCAGAATGCTGTCAACATCTAATCCATGCCATTCTATAGAAGGTCCCCAGAGGTAGGGTTTTGCCCGTGGTCCTTTTGGTTTATCATACGTCTAAACCAATAACCTGGAGGAAGCCACAGAGGAGGTATCTATTATATTTTCAGATTACCAAATAGAAACTAAAATAGCAATTTATCCCAACCCCCTCCCAGACACCTCCCTCATATTACTCTTTACTTTCACAACCATAAAACAAGGGAGTTGGAACTTTTTTATTTTCCATTTGACAAATGGGGAGACTTCATGGGAGTTAATATGACTCACTTGACATAACAAAGCCAGTGAATAGCAGAGCTGAAGTTTAATCTCCAGTCTCTTAAGACTTCTGACTTCACATTTTGACTGAACCTTGGGATAGGCAACAATTACAGACAAAGAACTTTTAAAAGCAAGAAAACAAAACAACCTTCACAAGCAGAAGTAGGGGTATAGCTAAGAAATAACATCAACTACAGTCCCAAGGTGCCCATATGGGTATCATATTGTCCTTATGGCTACCCTGAAACAGATAACTCAATGATTTGTGAGTTAGTAAATTTCCTAATCCAACCAAGATGCATGATACATTTAGAATAAAACTAACTTTGGTGCTCTCCCGACACACACACATACAGGTCATAACCCACCTGGGTAAGGAGATCTACCTGTCAGATGGGATATTGAAAGTGCCTTTCCCATGCTAGAGTACCATGATTCCAGTATTAGGCACACAATGGTTACATAACATATTCTCAAAATAAATGCTCACAGCTTGATTGTTGTAGCCAGGGTTTGCAAGGGAATAGATTTAATGTAGGATTATTTTATAATGTTCACCCAAGATGTCAAACGCAGAAAAGCACAAGCAATCTGACCATGCACTAGAGACCCAAAGAATCCAGCTGAAGGCCTAGATTCCATGACAATGTCCTGAACAAGTCCAGCTGAAGACCTAGAGCCCATAGCAATGTCCTCCATGAGTCCATTTGGAGGCCTAGAGCCCATAACAATGTCTCATGCAAGTCTATATCAAGGATCTGCACCAGGAAGACACAAAGTTCACTGAGGGAAGCTGGAAAGTCTTTGTCAGTGGGATGAAGGATCTGTGCCAGCAGACTGAGGGATCTGCACTTGAACTGGAAGCATCATGCTCAAGGTAAGGAGCAGAACTCCCCCAAAGAGAATCGCAGCCATCATCAGTGACAGTGAGAGGACCTGAGCTCCTCCAAAGATGAGAACAGATGAGTTCATATCAGGAAAACCAGCAAGACAAACTCCTCTAGGAGAATCAACAACACACCATCTTCCCCTCAACTTCTCCTTTTAGGCTGTTGCCAACAATACTCAGGTGGGCCTTCCACACCCAGAACCACACTGATTCAGGTCAGCTGGGTATTACAAGTTGACCACTAGTTAATCCACCACATTGATCGTACAAATCATGGTACCTAAATCCCAAAATTCCAAGTTTTAGACTCCATGTGATAGTCATAAAATGTTCACAGTAGCCAGAAGTTCACCACATACTGTTTTACATCTTCATGCTAACACAGTCTCTAGCCGTGGAAGTAGCATCTGTGAAAGATATATCACTGCTTGGGTATAATGTAGAAAATTCAAGGACAATTCTGATACAAGGAAATAGAGATGGTGGTAACATCTTCCCAGCCTTCTTCAACCGACCCGGGCTAAAGACCTCTGCTTATCTTTGCTTTTCTCTGCCTTCTCAAAGGAACTCTATCAGGCAGCATATCTTCTCCTCCACCTACCAGTATCATGAAACTAGATTTGGAATTCTTGTTCGAAAAAAGGATGGATAATTACAGAGTCATCATGCTTCTAGAACAGAAACTTCTCCAAGCGACCTGTTCCATGTTTTCATGCTGACCAAATGTCATGAAGTTTGGATCTCCAAGATAGAAGGCAAGATATACTCTATCCGCCAACCAAGAGGAAGGTTATGGCAGTCTACCAAAACAACAACAACAAAAAAAATAGGGAAGAGTCTCCAAATAGCAAAGGAAATCCACATTTAAGCATATGTTCAATTTCCTATGCCAACAGCTTCTAAACTTGTAAAACTGTGTGTGCCCTCTGGCATTGACTTGGTACATTCTTGGTTTGGCTTTTATATTGAGGTTTCTTCCTTCTAACTAATTCACAGCTACTAAAGTTTTTGCTTCATAAAGATCTTCTGAACTTTTAAAACCACTTTCCATGTCAGATGCCATCTTTGACTTTTCTCATTTTAATATGTATCCTTATCTTCTATTTATGCCTCTTCCCACTAGTTTTCTTATTCTCAGCCTTCTGTGATCAACACCAGAGGTAAAACTCCTTAGGTAAATAGGCTGCCCCAGAGGAGGGTGAACAGAGGAACTAACTTACAACACCCACATCTAGTAGTCCAGAGTCTGTGATATTTTACCATGACATGTGGTCTAACAGACTACACAGCACAAAGGCAAATGCTCACACTTATGGTGGTGCAGCAGCTCGGCCATATGCACTTACTGATGCCAGCTAACCATGCTCTGCGGACTAATGAAACTCCCTACCAGCACTGCAGATACGCCCACCGCTTTATTTCCTTTAATATTACATTAATGCATTTCAGGCCTCAAGTTTCCGGCCTACGCTGATTTTTTGGATGGCTGAGTTACACCCACCAAGACAACATAGCATCCAGACAGCAACCCCAAGGGCAGTGTGAGGAAGATTTTCTCATTATGTCATCAAACAGGAAACCTCAAGGAGACTCTGGGATTAATGTATTTTCCACTGGAACTGAAAGCAGGCAGGATGTAGTCACTGGAAGGAAGAGAGGGAAGGGAAAAAATGCTGGTAGAGGTGGAGGTAGCATCTTTCCTAGGACATTTAAAGAAATCATTCATATATATTCATATCCTTTCACCTCCAAGCAAATAAAGATTTTCAATTGAAGTTGAATGTGGTAATAAGCAAGCTATGGAAGTGCTGGATATGAATGCACTCCACAAAGAGTTTCTCGAAACCATGGCACCATTCTTGCTCCAGATGGCATGGAAAATAATTTATAAATGACAAAAGTTCAATGAGTGTATGGCAGCTGTTCAGCCCCAGCTCTCTGGCCACCCACTTCAGGAAAACGGAGAGCTTTCAATCAACTCTTGTCTCTCACAGGGCCTTCAAACAGCATCAGAACATGTGTACAATATGTTCTCAGAAAGAAGCTGGCCAAGTATGAAAGATTAGAAAATCAAGAGAAATAAAAATAGAAAATAGAAATACATACTGTTTTCTCCAACACCATAATACCAAGCAGGGACCAAGAACAAAGGACTCGGAGTTTTTGAAACTAAACTTTGTTCAATGTCTTTAAAAAAAAAAAATCTTCACATACATTCATGGCTTTCCTTTCCCACAGAATGAGAAGTATCTAGAAATAGTGTGATTTTAATTAATATCATATAGTCAATATTTTGCTTACCCTTGCCTTCATTCACTTCCATTAACCCTCACATTAAGCATTTCTGCTTAACCATGGACCAACTGTGATCTTAATAATTAGCTGTCCCCCATTTTATATTTCTGTTCTGAGCTTCCAAGAGTAACAAATTTTAAAAGACTATTCTCTTAGCCAGAGCAGTGGTACTTGCCTGTAATTCCAGCATTCTGAGAGAGTGACAGGAAGATCACAAGTTCGAGCCCAGCCCAGGCAATTTAGCAACTTGGGGAGACTATCCAAAATAAAAAACAAAAGGGCTGAGGGTGTAGATGAGTGTGGAGGCCCTGGTTTCGAGTCCTACCACGGCAAAAAAACAAAAAACAAAACAAAACAAAAAAGCACAAAAGCTACTACAATATTGCAAAAGAAACATTTTCCTCCCTTTTTTTTCAGGAAAAGTGAGCCACATGCAGCCCTGGATCCCTAATCATATGGCTGCACTAAACAATAACCTTTTACCATTACTATGTGATTTTTAGTGATAGTTTTACTGGTTCCCAACTGCAGACTGGGTGGGCAGTGCTGTGCCAACTCCACCAGGTGCATCCACCGCACACGGTCTGTAGATTCAAAGCCATCCCACCACACAACTGAATTCCACCCAGATGTCTCTATGAAAAGCCAGGTATGGTGGTGCATGCCCATAATCTCAGCACTCTGGGAAGCTGAGGCAGGAGGATCACAAGTTCAACCCCAACATAGCGAGATCCTATCTTGAAATAAAACACACACATATATATATATGATTTGAAGGTGTAGCTCAGTGTGAAGTCCTACATTCAATTCTCAGTAGCAATCAGCCAATCAATCAATAAAGGAAATGTTGTTACTTATATACAGGAACTATACTATGTATTTTAGGTGCAACCCAAGACATTTGCTCTTCACTGAATGCAACCCGGGCAAGCCAAAAGCTTGGGCACCCATGTGTTAGTGAATTACCTACTAACACAAAGAGAGAGGTAAAAAGAACTGATTATGCTAACTAAATTCTCTGCATTATTTAAAAAAGACAACTGACCTATAAAATAAATGCAACCTAAACAATTTGGCACTTTCGGAAGATCCCGTTTCACACATGGCAACCACAGTAGGTAAGGTTATAATTTAAGCAGTGAAAACTTTTAGCGTAGTAAATGTCGTGAGGCCCATCTGCCGGACTGACTCTCAGGCATGAGCTCTTGATTGACTACAGAAGCTTTCTAAGATTTAGCCCGGCCGGGTTTGGATTGAGTAGAATGTGGAAGGATGATAAACAGGAGACTGAGATTCTGTCACAGGGAGGCTCCAGCCACCCACTCAGTGATGCTTTAGTCTTTTCCATAAATAGCTCTCTTAAAGAAAGGCTCAGGAGGGCCTAGAAGGTGACATGCATACAATGTGCGTGGGGTCTGCTGAAAAAAAAAAAAAACTCATTAAAACTTCTTACACATAGCACACAATTTTAAGTGATGATATTGATAGTCACAAAAGATTGTGAAAAACTGGGACTGGTTGAAAACAAAAATGATCTCCAAATTTATATTTGATCTCATAAAAATGTTTGGTGATATCTTCTCTTTTAATACCATGGGGCTCACGGTGTCGTTTGTAAATTCTCTTTTACACATTACTGTGTTTGATCATCCATGATTGACAAATGTAAGAATTAGGAGAGAAAATTGGTCAAGTATCCTATCCTCAGAGGCAGCAAGATCAAGAGAAACATAAAAACCAATCATTTTCCATACTCATTTTTAAACATATTTTTTCTATACTCCATGGCTGTTACTAGAGATAACAAATCAGCAATTCAGAGTACAGAAGTTTTTTTTTTTTCCTTCTTTAAAAAAAAAAAAAAAAAACAAGTAAAGGCATTTGGATACTCACCCAGAGCTGGGTAGCAGATAGAAAAATCTGGCAAGTGTTAAAATTATGCTCAAGATACTATGAGGATTAAATTTCATACCAAAGAAATTTTATTCACTGTGCAAAAATATCTCTAGTTAAACATATTATTCAAAACATGGGACTGAATACATTCAATCAAGCTGTCAAAAAACAAGGATCCATTGTCTCCTTTCTTTGCCTTGAGGAACTTGGACAGACAGTCACCAGACAGGCAGCTGAACTCCCCATGGCTTTCAAGGGTAAATTTCTATAGGACAATCTCCTATCTACAAAATGAACTTCAAACAAGTAGTTCTGTAACTTAAGACTCCCTGTGTTGGGTTCTGAGCTAAATTAGTTTGCGTTTGTGGCTGCTTCTTACTCACCAAAAACACAACCAATGGAAAGCAGCAGCACAGTCAATGTATTTTACAAAATGATAATTATTTAGGATACAGATTCAGGCACAAGGTAAAATTACAGCGCCCAGTGCCATTACATATTCTAAAGCAAAAACATAATATACAGCCTTCCAAGCATTTCCAACACACACTACACATACCAGATCCTATTCTACATATAAGATTTGATGACTCAATTCCTAACATTTTAACTCAAATAAACATAATATTAAAAGCAGATCATAGCACATTCCTGTCCAATAGGACTTTTTTGCTTGGCTATTCACAGCAACATGTGGCTAACTAAACTTATAGAATATGGCTATTGCCAACACAGAATTAAATTTTTAATCTATTTCCTTTTAAAATTAAACAGTTGCATACTAGCAGTAGCTACCATATTGGACACCAGGACTCTAGGGATCTCAATCAGTCAGAATTTAAAAAAATCATTACAGAACTTAGGGGTATAGCTCAATAGTAGAGGGCTCACCTAGCATGGGCAAGGCCTTAGTTTCCATCCCCTACACCACAAAAAAAAAAAAAAAAAAAAAAAAAAAAAAAAAAAAAAAAAAAAAAAAAAAAAAAAAGAGAAAAAGAAAAATCACCATTGGTTCCTGGTTCAAAACCATTTTAAAATGTTGAGTGGGAAAGTGATTTTGAAACTGGAATTACAATTCAATTATAACAGACCAAACATGTATTATGTTCTCAACATCTCCTCTTACTTTAAGAATCAAGGTAAAAATTAAGAGAGGTCATCTTTGTTTTAAAATGTGATGTCATTTGATTCTCTATAAACTGGAATATTTACAATATTATAATCTTAAAAAAAGAAGGGGCAAGGGATTGTTTTAATGAGAACAGACTTGCTTTATGAGCATTCAGAAGGTAAAGTACAACTGAAAAAAGATATTCAGTTCACTCTATTGGTATTGTTTGCCCTTAATTTTAAGAATGAAATGATGATAGAGAACACCTTTGTCTAGCACTTTACAATTTGCATTCTTAAGCCCTGATAGACATAACAGTGAGTTGATTTTGTCAGATGTAAACAGTGTTTTCACACTTCTTATAGCACTGTGCCTTCGTTATTATTCAACATTTAATTAAGTCATAACACCAGAAAAGCTCTGGTAGACAGTTTCAGCACACACTCTATACACCGTAAGTAACAGAAAGAGAGCGCTGGATCTTGAACCTGTAAATAAAATTCCAGGCAGAAAATGTGGTATTGCTAGAAATGAGGACAATGTAAACAGCCTAGGATTAGTGGTAAAACAGACACAGTTGATCAAATTGTGGATCCACAACTCTCCTGTCCACGGGGACATCACCTCTTGCTAACCCTCAGGTTACTTATCTAGAAAAAGGGGGTGATATTACTGCACTAACTTAACAATAAGTCAGCCCTGGATAGAATACCCTGCATATAGAAAACGAATATTAAATGTATACTTACTAATCATACTATCATAATATGATTGTCTTTAGTTATTTCAAGTTGCAAAAACTCTAAACCACTACCAAAATTTTAACTTCTTCTTGGCCCTGCATGAACAGGTAAAATTTTATTAATCAGTTTCTGTGTTGTTGTTTTTTTTAACTGCTCTATCACATAAGAAAGGTGAAACGCAGTGATGTATTTTGTTCTTTCTCTGATATTCAGGACACCCTGTCTTGAACACAAGAGTGGAAGGAGTAACCATTTCATTACAACAGTCTTTCTAGTTGTCATAAATACACTGTTTCTGTTTCTTCAATTGTCAGACACTAAGGTCTCTTTCACAGGAAAAATTAATGAGGCAAGATATGCACACAGCATCATAGATTATAAAAAATCTTAAACTGAAGAGACCTTTGAATCTATCTAGCTTAATTCCCTAGTTTAGTTTTTTGCAACGTAGTCTCAGGAAGGATGCCATCACTTGCCCCAAATTTCGAAGAACTCTATTCTGATGCTTTTCTGTCTTACAACATTGCAACAAACCTGACATCAATATTTGCTTAGACTAGAGCTCAGCAGTTCTGCTGTCCTGGGTTCTGTTCATCAGGACTTTTAAAGTAATGATAGCATAATTAAATCGTAGCAAATTAAAATGTGTGCACAAAAATGCATGCCAGCTATTGACCGTAATTATTAAGGTTGTGTGAGGGTTTTAACAGTCTCATAAGTGATTGACCCAGCTCAATAATTTGGATATACCCAGAGAAAGTGTAAACCTTTTTAAAAACACACACAGAAAAGAATACAGATGGATAAATAACTTATTGGGTGTTAGAGATACTTTCCACGGTTGAAGTTTTATTGCTTCAGTTTCCCAGTAAATTACTTAGAAATTATATTCATGTCCGCTCTGTCCTCTTGCATTCAAGATAAATCTAAAACACTTGACCTACCCTGAAAAGCCAGTACTCTTCCCAGAAACTGACTCCTGAGACAGCACAGAAGTGAGACCATGCGGGACCCAGGAAGACAAGGAAAAGTCAGCAACTCCCAAAAATTAGCCATGCTGCGACTGGGAGGAGGCGATCAAGGATCCAACTAGCCAGTCTTTCTGCTAAGCTGCGCAGACCATGTGGGACCCAGGAAGAGAAAAAGTCAGTGCCTCCTGTAAGCCTACTGGCAATTGCAGGCTGAAAATCACCAAACCCTCTCACCCCATAAGCCACCAACTGGTTTGGAGGTCAGCCTGAGCTGATAACAACTACGGTACAAAAAGCACCTGAAGGATTGTATTGTTAGGTTGAATTTACAGGCATGGGGTTGACAGTCTGAGCATGTATAGGAAGGATAACAGTATGCAATATGGTAAATATGGGGGCTGTTTTCTGTCTTGTTTTTAAAGTCTAATAATGTTCTCATTGTTTTGTTTTATTCTTATTATTATTTTTTTTTTGCTTTACTCAATACTCTGTTTTGATTGGCTTTATTCTGTTTGTTTTGGTTTGATTTTGCTATACTGATGGAATGGAAAACTACTGTGAAGATAACAAGATATACTACAGTAGTCATTGTTGTTTCCCATTACTCTGCTTTGATATTCTGTACCAATTTCACTGCTGTGTTTTGATTGGATTTATTCTGTTTTGTTTTATTGGGTTTTACTATCTTTAAAATAAAAAAATAATAATTATAAAAAGAAAAGAAAGCACAGAGGCAAAAAGAGCAGTCAAAATCCAAAACTTCCTTATTTGTAAATATCTTTAATAAAGTAAAAAAGGAATGTTAAGAACCCCTGGTCCAAATGTCTTTCAGGTATTATCAAGGATATTTTCCTGTCTGTCAGTGTTTCACATGACCTGAATCCATTGAATTGGTTGCCTTTCCATTTTCCGATAGGAAAGCAGAAATTCAAAATAGTTTCACATGATGAACAATTTTATCTGTGTGCATTGGGTTTTGCTGACAGGCTTGGAGCCTTCACCCTTCTTTATCGTAGACTTTCTTTGGTGGGAAACTCCAGAGCATTCAGAGCACATTAGAAACCTCCGTTTTCTGTTCTGATGTCTTTCCCCAAATTTCAAATGCCAACCACCTTGGGCCACCATCATTGAAGAACTGAAAGAACATAAGATCAGACTGACCTTTGAAAACGGACTTCCCTGACCACTAGTGGATGAAATAAAGTTCCATTTTCTCTTTGTAAAATATTCATTTGATGTCACAAAGTGTTGCGAGAATGAAATGAGACAGTGTAAAACATCCACCGCATTGTGTGAAAAATAATGT
Organism: Cuniculus paca; assembly: GCA_004365215.1. Lineage (NCBI taxonomy): Eukaryota > Metazoa > Chordata > Mammalia > Rodentia > Cuniculidae > Cuniculus > Cuniculus paca. The sequence goes on along the minus strand of RJWT010028561.1, from coordinate 747 downwards.
CCAGATTAAAAACGAGAAATATTATTAACATCTTCAGTGATAACTACTACCTATGATAGGTGCTATGTTTTTTAAAAAGAAAAAACCAAAATCCCTTCTGTGCAGGAGCATTCAAACCAAGTAGATTGGCCCTGTAGACTCCCTAACTGAGGAGCAGTGCTGGAAGAAGTAGGAGCCACCATTTTCAGGAAGGAGAACAGCAGAAAAGAAAGAAATTCAAGTGGGAATACTGGTAAGATAGAACTGGAATAGTCAGAGATACTTTCTTGAGCTAACTGGACCAGAGTTGTGAAAGGCTGGTGAAGTATACGGAAATGTCCCCTGTGGATCTGGGTAAGACAGAGCCAAGGGCTCACTTCAGAATGGGGACTGACGACCAGGAGTCACTCATTGCAGATGAGCCGGGCTGATCCTCCAGTGGCAGGAAAGTGCTGGGCATTCTCAGCAATACAGACAATGCAGGAAGAGTAATAGATTCAGGGACATCAAGAGTTAGAGACAAGATGCAAGGAGAGGCAACAGCGACACAGAGACTATGGTTTCTGCCTGCACAGTGTACGGGGTAAGGGGCATCACTGTCACTGTACTTTGCCACACTGGGCTTGGAGGAGATGGGAGAGAAACCCAAGTGCTTCCGGTCAGTCCACCAAATGGTAGGTGGATGGCAAAGCACGAGTGTAGGTTGTCTTCAGGTGACACAGACAGTGAGAAGCACGACAGGAGAGGTGGGCTAGGGAGAAGAAGGGC
>RJWT010028560.1:0-15179 GCA_004365215.1 Cuniculus paca | reverse complement strand
TAGGCGACTGACAGGTGTGAGGTAGTATCATTCAGCCAGCTCTGCCTTCTACTTTCCTGCCTGTCTATAAAACACTCCAAATGTCAGGCCACCTCTTGCCTCATCTTGGCACGAGTCTCAGCATTTGTGTTCACCAGGGCCTTTATGACCTGCTACTCGCACCCTCTCAACTTTAAGGCAAGGTGAGCTCCCTCAGAAAACAGCTCAGAATCCAGGGCACTGCCTACATCAGAAAAGGCAGCCAGGAAGGAACATGCCTTTGCTTTGAGAAAACACCTGTTGGGTCATCATCGTGCCCACCTCTGGAAGCAAACATGGTGCCACCCAGGATGAGAAGCGGCTGGCAGAGAAACTTCCCACTGCTCCTGGCGTAAAGACACAGGCACTTAGGCTAAGCTCCAGGTATCACTTTGAAAACTCAGCACAAACAAACATGCACCTCTCTCTCCTTTAACTTGCGGCTAAGAACATAGCAGAAAGCTATCCTTGGGGGTTCTCTTCTTCAGAGTCGTCTGAGCAGCTCCGCAATGAGTTTGTGAAAATCTTCAGCTCTTCCACATTATGGGCCATGTGGAGCCTTATCCATCTTCTCTGAGAGAGAAGCAGTCCAAGGCTGCCTGTTTACAGCCAGCAAGGACTGGTTCCATCTGCACTGCCTTCCCAGGAGGGTGGAATCGGCCTGAGGATGTAAACACACATTCACACATTCACTAGCATGTGTGCACACTAGGGTGAGGATGTAAATGCACATTCACATACTCACTGGGATGTGTGCACACTAGGGTGAGGATGTAAACGCACATTCACACACTCACTAGCATGTGTGCACACTAGGGTGACCTTCTCAAGCTACTTTTAGCACTGGAAGCCCGACGTTCTGGGAAATCCCACGATCTCAGGCAAACTAGGATGGTCATGATGTGACGTGGATGTGTACAAAGTGGGTGGACTTTACACCTCCTGCTTCCCGGAAGCTGCTATCTACTAAGACCAGATGGAGGCCCTTTAGCTAAGACATCAAGCCTGAGAGGAGGCAGACACTCGTGTGTGTAACAGGGAGGAGGAAGGACAAATAATCGTGTGGTCTTTAGATGTTTTGCAGGAAGCCGTGTCACTAGGTGGCCTTCATGTCCTTCATCTCTAAATCGTCTCCCAATCCCCATCTACAAGCAGACCAGAGACGCAGTGAAGACCGAGGCCTGTGGGGAGGCTGTCAGCCCTCCGCTGCCTCCCCCGCTGGCCGTATGTGGATGCTGGGTTCCAGGCCCACAGACCCCGCAGCCCACTTGTGTTTGCTGCTGTGGGTAGTGCTGTTGGTTACACAAGATCAACTCTGCCTTAGCCACAGAAGCTCAGGGCTGGGAACGGTTTCCAGCACATTCACAGAAATGTGAATTAGGTCTGATGATCTGGTCAGGAGGGCATAGCGAAATACTAAGCCAACCTGTAAGTTCATCAGAAAGAATAGTTTGTGCTTTCATTGTTGGATTGATCATTTTTTTTCATGCCTAGGTCTTGTAACCTGAGCAGCTGCTTCGAAAATAGCAATATGTAATATATTAACTAGTCTTAATTTCCTTCTAGTTTTTAAAAATTCTGTATCATTTCTATCCTGTTTTTTTGTTTTGCTTTTTAAAACAAAATTTAAAAAATGTAAATGGGATAAAAATAAATACTAAGGCCAAGGCAGTCTGGAGGGGCTGAGCAGGACTTTAAGGGAGAGGTTGTGTGGGCTGTGGACAGAGAAATCTGCCCAGTTCCCAAGGAGGACTGAGGAGGAAGAGGGCCCAGAGAAGGGAGGAAGGAGAGCGACCGAGCACAAAGCATGCCACTCCCTTCCTGGCGTGGAGCCGGGAAGTGTGCTGGTGCCCTGACTGAGCCTTGCTTGCAGAGAGGACATGAAATGGAACTTAACAGGACTGCGTGGCTGCCCTGGCTGGGTGGACAGATGGACGGGATTACATCTTCCTTCCACGCGTTTTCATGTGTCATCATTCATGCTACTGTATTCACCAGTTTTCCTGACATTGGGACAAAATCCCAACACCCACAGTTTAAGGAAACAGAGGTTGAATTTGACTCATGGATTTGGAGTTTCGTTTTGTGGTTGGCTGGCTTCAAGGCAGAAACAGCAAGGTGGGAGGGGGTGATTGAGAAAAGGTGCCCACCCCTCACAGCCAGGAAGCAGAGCAGGGAAGCAGCGCCAGAGAGGAGGGGGCGAGGGACCACTGGTAGACTCCAAGACCCCACCTCCATGACCTACAGAGAGACACCCAGAAGCGTGCTCTGCCAATCCTCAGGTAGATCCCACCCCCAGTCACCACACCTGCTACAACCTGGTACTATTGTAGGTACTGGCACTGTGAGTGAAGTAAGGAGAATGAAGTCCTCACACTCAGAAAGGCTCAGAAGATTTCATTTGCTTTAAATTAGGGGAATGGACACCGAATTCCCACCCTTCCCGGTAGCAGGCAAACTCTGCCTCACTTGTGTCAGGAATTAGCTCACAGAAGGGTTTTGCAGAGGCTCCGGGCTGTCGGGAGCTCGGGACACAGGAGGTTACTCCTGTCGTTGTAATCGGGCCAGCGTGGCCATGTGACAGGACTCTGCTGCTTCGTGCCTGTCCTGAGCTCCAGGAAGCCCTGGGGTGCAAGGCTGGTCTGCCAGATAGGTAGGTGGCTGAGATGTGGCCAATGTGGAGGACCACCAGGATGGCTCTCCTTCAAAGAAGATTTGTCTCCACATTGCTAATCCTGACCCTGACTCATGTATTGTTATGCACAGAGCTGACTAGGATATTATTTTTATCTCCTCAATCGGCTTTAAACAATGCAAATGGGTCGAGCTGGGGTGCTGATGTATGGTCTTTAAAGCAATGCATCAGGTCAGTGTGATAATCCCTGCCTCTAGTTTCGCGGCAGGTCAAAGTTGTAATCCCTGCCCACAGCTTTCACCTAGCATGCATGAGCTAGGCTGAGCGATCCGTGACGCCTTGCTATTGGCAGGGACTGAGCCTTGAGAAAGAGGCAGTGATGTCTCAGGGCGTGAAGATTGCACATCAAAGCTATAGCCCTGGCCCCAAAACACGAGATACCTCCTCAAGCTGTGTTACGCAGATCACTCTTTCTGCACACCTCTCTCTACACGTTGCAGAGGTGCTGTCTCACCTCCTGCCTCGCCTAGCTCACGGCATTCACATTCTTCCCACCATTCTCACAGTCACTCATCCCTGAGCCACTCCCTGTTCATGAAGGGATAAAACTCAGGTTTAGCCCTGGGTCAAGGCCTTCGTTCCCTTTAAACATTGTTCTAACTGGACTTAGGGTCCCCTTGGCTCCCCCCATCTACAGAGATGTGTACATTGCTCTGAAAGTGGTAGATTAAAATTATCAATTGGAATTCCAATAACTTTCCCCAGGGATTGCAAATGTGGACTCCCCTGGACAGCAAGGACATCCAGAAGGACTCTCTATAGCCAGGGCTGTGGCCCGCAACCCCTCCCCCTCACATCTCCCTGTCCATCAGCTTCCAGGGGCCACATCTTTTCCTCTTCTTCATACTCAGCTCCATCCTGGGGCCTGAACTTAATCTCCTTAGATTCTTTCCACTTCTCAGCCAAGGTCTTTCCTGCCCATGAAGTTTGCACTTCCTACTTCCTGGGCTACAAATGTTCTTACGTGGATTTTGCGTGGTTGTGTCCTCATGCCAGTTGTCTACTTCACAGAGGAGGATTCCTTGGTCACTCACTCTTAATAGTCCTCATCCCTCACCACTTACTGTCAGATGCTGTTTGCTTTTGTATTTTATCATCCTAGCTATTGGGTTTATGTCTTTATTTTATGTCATTCTCAACTGAATGTGTGAATGTGAAGCGGTGCCTTGTTCACCACAGAATCCCTGGTGACCTTCTGAGTCTCCACACACACAAGGTGCTCAATAAATACCTGTGTAATAAATAATAACTTAAATTCTGTCTCCTTACACATCAAGTCCGCTTCCCTTAAGATCCCTAACTCCTGACTCCTGTAAGTGTCTGTGACAATGCACAGTGACTGACTGGAGAAACAGGCTCTCTATTTCATTTCTGAGTCTCATAGAATACATCTATTTCTATCTTAATTAAAAAATAAGAAGAGACAATAAAACGCACTGTTACAGATTGGATGGGTAAAACAATTGGCTTGACAGTAATCTAAGAATTTAATTATAGTAAAACATGCCCGTGTAATACACAGACTCAGGAAGAGAGAGTTGAAGAGGTCCAATAAATCATTGTTTTTAAAAACAGAAGAAGCCTTTGTAATCGTCCAGTTGCTGCTGATGAGGCCATAAAAAAGCGGTAAGCAGCGTTGGTGCCATGCACCACAGGCTTTAATGGCAGGCGTCTCTTTATGGCAGAAAGCTGCCCGGGAAAGGTCTCAACTATGTGACGATTTGTCTCCATTGGAAGGCAGTCACTGGGCGGGGGCTGGGTAGCAAGGTGGCGTGTTCCTGCACATCTCTGAGCAGACATCTAAGGAGGAGTGATGCTGGGGAGGAGGTGGGTGCACCTGCCCTGGCCAGGGACTTGGGTGGGCAGGGTCCAGGAGGTCACTCAGCCACAGGAAGCCTGGGGGCTGAAGGCATCCTCTGGGGCCCACTGCCAGCAGGGGTGCAGGTGCCAAGCAGCTCCTTGAGCTTTGTGATCTGGCACTGGCTTCAAGCGCCAGCTGCATGGAGAAGCCTGTGCACCTGAAGATCTTTCCACCACTGCCTGCTCCTCCCCACCCTCCGCATTACCCGGCTAATTCCCCTCAGAGCCGTACGCTGTGGAGTGTCTTCCGTAAGAACTGGCCCTCACGTTGTCATCTTCCTCTCTAATGTGCTCTCCGGGAGGGCAAGCCAGGCTCTGCCTCATCCAGAACCTTGGACAGCGCCCAGCTGCTGGTCACCATGTGTTCAACAGCAGGCAGGATTGCTCCCCGGGACCCACGGAGACGCTGACTTCCTCCTTAAGGAAACGGGAGCGCTCACAAGATTAGGATTCTCATTCTGTGATAAGAAACTGTTTGTTACAATAGCACAGCCCAGCCCATCCTGAGCAATAAAGATCACTGTTTTCTTCTTTATGTGAAAATAATTAAAGTACAATGGAGAAATTCACATATCACAGAAATTAGTGGAACTCACCCAAATTCTCATTACTGAGACATTTGTAATGTTTCAGAGACTATCCTTAATCTGTCCAGGGTTCATGTGCTCATAATAATTTGATGATTAGGGGTCTGAAGGTTGAGTAGGAATTTAAGTGTTTCTAAAGAAATCAAAGTTTAGTAAGAATAATCAAAATGTGGCTTGTCTTCCTCCATTATCGTTGCTAAACTCAGCGCAAGGTTTCTCGCCTCCGCTGGACAGCTGTGCTGGCCCAGCACCTGTGTCTGAGCAATGGTACTCTCGTGTTTTCCTCTTGGGGACTCACCAGTCATCCACTGAGTCCAGGAGGTCTAGGGAGAGAGAGAACCAATCTGGTCCTAGCATAGCTACCGCTTCTGCCTGGCAGCCACTTGGTTCCGTTTTGTAACCTCAGGAATTTGTTGCAGGATAGGCACAGCTCATCTGTCCATCAGGTGACCCATGGGGACTGGCGCTAGGCTCTGTTCTTGGGATAGATTCTTTGCTGGAACAAGAAGTGGTAAGAGGTAGCCTGGAGGCAGTGTGACCATCTTTTCTACAACCCGTGGAAACTGACTCCGAACAAAATCAAGAAAGCAAACACAAATCTACCCATGGAATTTGGGCACTTGTACCTGGTCTGACCCTGTGTTGCTAGCTCATGGGAGTCCACAGTCTCCTGTTTCTAATAAGCCAGTTTGTACGAGGTTTCTGTCATTTAAAAGCCAAACAGCCCTTACTGTTACATCTGCCTTTTATGCCTCAAACCTTGGCTTAGGCAGCAGCTTATGAGGCTGGGTCTGGGGCTGTGGGCTGAGGTGGTATTGAGATGTGGCTGGGGTTCCTGTGGGTGTTCGCCCAGGGACAGTCGAGTCAAGTGGCTTGGGATTCCATGAGCTGTCTGTTACCAGGGGCAGTCCTATGAAGTCCCGCACGGGTTGTTTCATGTAGCAGATGGTGACATCTGCCTCACACTGAGCCCCAGCTGATAGCAGTTGGTCCGTCCCACCTTCTGCTTTTTCCCAAGGACACGGAGACCCCACCTGGGGACTTCTGGAGCCTGTTCAGAGCTTTTCCTACAAAAGCTCTTCCTCCCCTGTGCCCCCGTAGTGAACAAAGGCCGAGAAAAACCTTTACCTAGGTTTTAGTTTTGTCTTTTTTTAAAATTTATGGGAAAAAAATTTCAAAACAAGATAATAGGGGAATAACAATAGTGAATACATCACATATTGTTATCTTCAATGTAGTTACTCAGAGTGTAACATATGGGCATAAAGAATTTTCCAGACAATATTAGCACAAACCTTTCTCTTCAATGAACTAAGAAAAACTATGTTGTCTTTTTTTCCCTTTCCCCTTATCCCCACCCTGGTTCCTCTTTCTTTTTGAACAATCTCTCCCCATTTCACAATAGCTATTGTGCATTTTGGATGTTGCAAGGAATTCTAATATGCAAATTGGAAATAGAAAACTCTTCCTCCAAAACACACAGAAAGCTCTGTGATTCCAGTGATTTGGGGAAGCACTGGCTTCAGTAGAGCTGAGCAGATTTCGTAGCAGGGGGAGCATGGTGCTTGTGCCGGAGATGCAGCTGTGCCCCACCTCACCCACCCAGAGGGTCGCAAGGCCCGCAGAGCGCACACTGGGAATGCATGGAGAACAAAGATGCCAAAGGGCCTTCTCCCCCGCCAGGGTTTTGAAAATTCCTTTGCTCATTTTTTGGACTCCCTGGGCAGACAGCTGTCTGTCACACTGGCTGCCCATGTACAGCATGGACCACGGTGCCCAGCACTTGCTTGGCACCTGACGAGTGCCTGCTGAGAGAGGATGGGCAGTAGGCAGACGAGGCTGTGCCCACGTGTGTCAGCACAGAGACAGTGAGCAAAGAACTTGAAAAGCTTCCTCTGCCTTCCTGAAGGCAGTGACGGGAAGGGAGGGATCCTTGGCTCTTCCAGGGGCTTTACAAGCCAGAACTGGGGTCAATGGGTGGGCTTTTTCCTAAAAGAGGGACTCAGCTCGCAATAGGAGAGGCTTTCCTCATAGTTGGCAGCGGCTCAATAAACCACGGGCTGCCTGCAGAAGTGGAACATGTGGGGATTACTTTGGGATTTGTATCTCAGATTCACGCCTGCCCTCTAGACTTTCAGTGAAGTCTCTGCATCTACAACCGTGTTGAAACAACCATGCGTTCTCTTCCCCTAACTTCTTAATCTATGATTTAAGCTGTTTCCAGAGCCCATGGCACTGAACTACGTGTTTGTTGAGCCCATTCCAAATATTTGAAGTTAATGGAAATGTTTAGTACTTGTGCTGACAAGCCCTGAATCCATACCCCTGGGTGTCATTTGATTTTCTTTCATAAATTTGAATTCTATGACAATAAAATAATGTGATAGGGTGGTGGGAAGAGAAGCGCCTTTGGGTTTCAGGGTTTGTTTACCGGGACTGCTCATGGCGATGCAGAATCTTGTGCCAGGTCAGCCTGGAGCACAGCCTGAGGAGAGGACTCCTGAGCAAGGGTGTTTAGGGAAGGGACACTCGGGGATCCTGACTGAGAAAGGAAGGCAAGCCCGAGAGAGAGGCATCAAGCTGGAGCGTGGCCTCAGGTGAAATGTGCTCCCAGGTAGATTCTGGGGTCCCAGCTACACCTCCGACTGCCAACCTCAGAGACAGTCACAGTCTCCACACTCACTTTGCTGGAAGCGGCCCTAGCTCTCCGGAGACGCATGCACATACAAGAGGCAGAGTCACCGTGTCAGGAAGCTAGCTCTCAATGCTTCAGAGCAGAAAGAACAAAGGAAAAGTCAGTGCGTGTATACGCACACGTATGTTAATGCTGCTTCCGTAGGATCTACATGTCCGCAGAGACACATACAACACACACGTGTGGCGAATGGGTATTCAAAAGGGTGAAAACTCGTTTCTTCCATTTTTTTTCTATTGGTTTGAAAATTTCAAAATGAAAAATAAGAGACAAATTCACCATGATTTCACCTCCCAAAAATAAACACCTGAAGCACTCATGATACTTTTGTTTTGGTCTATAGAATTTTCTTGCAGCTGTGTGTATGTGTGTGTGTGTGTGTGTGTGTGTGTAGTGCTACATGCATTTACACTTTCCAGCTTGGTGGACGGTGTGCGTTGAGAGTCACAGAAGGGATGGGGCCCTGTAAAGGAGAAATATGATGATATCTATGCTGCAGACTGAAGAACAGCTCCTGGCCATGCAACACAATGGTAGCACCTGGTACTCAGGTGCAGACAAGCCGCTTCCTGCTTTACCTGCTGCAGAGCAGCTTGATGCTCACCTAGTCCAGGTCAGCCTCCGTGCCCTTTACTGTCGTGAATCAGCCTGAATCAGCCCATGTCCCCAGGGTCATCAGCCCCTTGAGGAGCAGAGTGGAGCCTAGCAGAATGGCAGGGACTGGGCAGCACCCTCACAAGCCCAGCTCCTTCCTAGGTCTTCTGGCAGGCAGGAGTCCTTGGTTCCCTTCCCCCATGAGCTGGACACCCAAAGAGGAGAGAGGGGACAGGGTTCATCCCTTGTCACATGGAAGAAACATAGAGACCCAGTGTATTGTAACCTAGGTCAATTTCTCCTTCAAAGAGGCAGTCCAGCCACCATCCCTGGGTTCAGGAAGTCACCTCCCCAGCAAGGTGGTATCTTGTCCTTCCTGCAGGATCACCTCTGGGGTGGAGAAAAAGAGGAGCTAATGCGACATCTTGATGCCATCAAAGGGTCAATTCGTAGCTCGCTTTATTCATTCTTTTATTTATAAACTAATAGAGTATTTGAGAGCACGTTTAATTTTTCAGTGAAATGATTGTAACATGCGCACAATTCCCACATCATCAAGGAGCCTCCCTCTGGCCAGCTCCCTGCGCTCCCTTCCTGCAGGAGGGCGGGGCATCTGCTGCAAGGGGCGGGGCATCCGCTGCAGGGGTCGGGGCATCTGCTGCAAGGGGCGAGCCAAGGCGGATAGGTGATCACTAGCTAAGGTCCCTCATGTGCATCAGGGTTTGCTGTTGCTGTTGGTGTCCTAATCCCGTGTGTTTGGACAGATGTAGAGGGACCTGGATCCACCATCACGGGTTTCACACAGGGAGTTCTGCGACCCTAAAATCCACTGTGTTCCCCCATCCTTCCCCCACCTCCTCTTCCGCAAGAATACCTGGCAGCCGCCGATCCTTTCCTTTCACCACAGCTTTAACATTTTCTCGTGCCATTAAAGATCTCTTTAAAGTGAGCTTTCTAAAGACCTCTCTTAACTTCTTTCATCTGTGTTTTAATCAAGTTCTCTGTGTGGACGTTTAGGGCATGTTGAAATCTTTCCCCCTCCTATCAACTTGTGGCAAACACCCTTTTACATCAGCATCTCAGTAATGGCACCGACACTAGGGCAGGTAAGTTTCACCCCCGAGGCTGGCATTGCAGGATGGTTAGCAGCATCCAGCGGCTGCCTGTCAGGAAACAGAAGGAACCAGGCCCCACGCCCAGACGTGGCAACAAGAGCACCTCCAGACACGCTCTGTGCTCCTGGGGTGAACTCCCGGCTACCTCAGTAACAGTGCTTCACTTCCGTGCTTCTGCCCACATCTTATTATTTTCTCAAACTAGAGAAGTAAGTGGGGACTAATTGTTCAGACTACTTCATTATTTTAATTATTTGGACAGAATTTTCCATACTGTTCTCCGTAGATGTTGTTTATCAGCAGCCAGTTTCAAATATCTTCTCCCCACCGCAGTGAGTGGCTTCCGTGGGGAAATGGGAAGTCCGAGGTCCCAGAAAACCTGATTTACCATGTGCAGGACTCTGGGGCAGTGGGTATAGACAGGTACCATGTGCAGCAGGGAAGCTTCAGGGCATGTGCCATTAACTTTGTCCAGTGTGACGGCTGAGGACAGGCATGTTGTCTGCAGTTTCCATCTGAGGATACACCTCCCTCCCCTCTGGCCTCTACTCCCCTCCTGGCTGACCAGAGCCCCAGGAGGGCAGGGAAGCAGGAGCAGGTTTCACTGCAAAATTCCAGCCACGCTGAACTGGAGCCTGGAGGGAGTGGGGTGCCTCAGGTGTGCAGTTCCGTGTAAGATGTCAGATTTGCTCAGGGAGCTGCTGGGTGAACAGGCACTTGCTACAAGGGATTCACTGAAGAAGGGCAGATCTGCCAGGGATCATCATAGAGCCTGGGGACCCAGACATCTTAACGTTGCTACCACACGGCTCTCCTTTGCTTGGCAAGCAGCCCCCTCCAGGCCTGACTGTCCTGACCCCAAGGTAACATCACCTGCATGGCATTCTATCTGTGCTGATGCAGTTTTGCTCATAATTGTGCGCACTTATTATGAAGAGATTTCAGGATCAAGAGCAAAAAACATCCAGACACCTGAGTCCTCTCCAGGCTGCTTTGGTCTTAAAACACAGACTCTGCAAAACGGCTATGTCCTTCCTTGTTGTGGTGGTGCCTTTTCAAGGTCCTACTCCCTTCTATGTCTGCCAATTGAGCTACTGTATTTCAACCAACTGAGAAATCTGTACTTCCTCTAATCAATGATTTCCCATTTGACAAATATTCTCCTCTGCTAAGAACTTGTCTGTTTCCATGTTGTAATTCTCCTTGTGCCCTTGCATGAGGATCTGTGAAAGTGTATGTGTGTTTGTTTTCATTAGTATAACAGATACTTGGCAGCACCATCAAGTATAAAGAGGAAAAACTCATTGAGCTCATGGTTTGGGAGAATTCAGTCCATGGTTGGATGGCCCCACTGCTTCGGGCCTGTGGCGAGGCAGCACATCATGGTGGGAGTGTGTGGGAGAGCAAAACTACCCATCTCAGGGCCAGGAAGCAGAAAGAGAAAAAGAAGGAGGCCACTGTCCCATTATAACCTCGAAGACATGACCCCAAAGACCTCAAGACCTCTTTCCGGGCCTCACTTTCTAAAACTTCCACCACCTCCCGATCGTGCCCAAGCCCTTAGCACACAGGGCTTTAGAAGACATTTGCTATCCGAGCTACAGCACTGTATAACTGAGAGCAATCCTGTCCAACAGCTCTGCCTGGGAAATTTGCTTTCCTATTCTAGCAGCACATCTGTCTGCCTCTTCCATCACTCCTTGGGTAAAATGCCCAAGCTTCTTGATGCCCACCAACTGTCACAGCTCTCTGAGCAGATGAGAGGCAGCATCCACGGTGCCATGCTATGTGCAAAGCTGGGGAGTTTAGGTGACACAGACTCTCAGTGCTCAGAGCAGTGGACAGGCACTGCCTGCGGCTGCCCTCATGCCATGAAGGTGATGTGGGTGGACGGGTGCCTGACTCCCTTCCTCTACAGGAGGGACTGTGCTCCAGCCAGTTCAAGCTACTGTGCTGCATCTGCCCACTGGGAATCTGGTCACACCTACTGTCCTTCGTGGCCCTGCTCAGGGCCATGCTCCATCCGGGCCAGTGGCTCTTCCTTTGCACATGAGTCATAGTCCCTGTCTGTAGGGGACACTGGACAATGAGCTAAGCCACACCCTTGCATACAGCCCTCTAGGGCTCTCAGGTATGTCCACAGCCAAGTACCCTGAGTTATCTCAGGAGATAAGTTGCTCCCTAAACTTCTCAGTAAACCTCAATTGATCACATAAGTAGTAGATGCTCAATAAATGTGCTAATTAATTCTTTGAGATTTCTACGACATCACCCTAAGACCTGTCAGCCTTGTTAGTATTCATTTAATAGGACCAGGCTATTGTTCGGAATAAAATAATAACTTCTTGCTGCCCGAGCTGGGGATTATTGCTGGACATGTCTAGACAAGAGCCTTATTACTTAAAAGTATGTAGACAAACTTTCTGCTGTGGGGGAAAAGCATTTTCTAATTTATCCTCCTGTCTGCATGGGAAGAGGTGTGGACGGAGCCCGTGGTGGAGCCTCACTGACCATGAATCCGACCGCACCGTACAGCCAAGGACACGCAGAGCTCAGCTTCCGGGGTGGCCTTCAGGACAAGGGCACCTGGCGCCCTCTCCGAGGCCTCTCAAAGCCACCGTGAGCACAGGAAGGTGGGGGGTGAGGAGATTCTTTGTGGATCGGCAGCCTCCCCACAGCTCTGGCTGTGGCCCCTGGGTTTGTGCAAACTAAGACAGAAACTGTGCGGCAGCCTCCAGGCTGGTTTTATTTCCCCAGACGGTGCTCCGCACCAGGGAGCTGAACAATGTCTTGGATCCAAACAGAAGAAAAGGAAAAAAAATTGACAAAGGTTTCATAAGTTCCAAAATTGTATACATCCCCATGACTCCTTCCATCGGGGTACTACTGGGTCATCAATGCCCCCTTACCTGGAGGACGGTAGGGACAGGGACCACCAATAGTTAGATATTGGCCACCCTCCGAGCTTGTCCTCAGTGGCTCCAGCTTAGTCTTCAATATCGCGAATATGCTGTATCCAGATTCCCGGGACCCCGCATTGGGACTGCAAATCCTTATTTCCGGAAGGGACAGTCCAGGGGCTCCAGGCATGGGATCCTCACCACCACCACCACCACCACCACCAGCAGCAGGTACCTTGGGAAGTTTACCAGTTGCAATTTCTCAGCTCGCCTGCAGTCTCCTGAGTCAGGGGATCCTGGTGTCTGCTCAAGTCTGGGAACCCCAGGGTTATGCATTCTACCATGCCCTTATCTTAGTCCTGTTTACAGAGGGCTCTAAATTTCCTGATTCAGGGAGCTAGTCCAAATGAGCTGCAAATAAGAGGAGAAAGGGATCCTATTATGTAAATGGAAGGCCATTCCACAGTGCAGGCCTGAGGGCCTCCTCCAGGTGGGAAACAGGGGGAGCCAAGGGAGTAGGAGGGCCCCTGGCAAAGCTGGGCTGGGCAGATCGCCCTCTCCTGCTTCCAGTGTACACGCCCGCCGCTGTTCCTAGTAGCGAGAGCTGCGCTGTGCTTCTTAACCTCTTCGTATCACAGTGTCTTTATTCATAAATGACAACCTATCACACCTTGTGGAGTCGTAGGAAGACTCAGCTAAGTGGGTAAAGCATTTAGACCTTGCCTGGCAACGATGAAGTGCTGGCTGCTGTTGACAGTACTATTTATCTGAATTAATTTTCTTTGGTCTGTTATTAATACAACTCTTCTCCTCTTCAACAGCAGCGTGTCAAAAAATAAACTCATCATCACCATCCTTTGTGGCTCAGTCAGGAATGTGATCAGATTTAAGGGACAGACGTTCAGTTTGGACAAATGAGAAGGGTTTTCTCCCTCTCACTTGGAATCTGAGGATTGGTGGTTGTGATATAGGGGAACACAACTCCCAACCTACTGTATGTCTGGTATGAGTTCACGTTCTTTAAAATCGAAGAATGAATTTTAGAAACAACAGAGGTTATGAGCAGAAAATATTTATTGAGAAGAAGAAAACTTCTGTCTGAGAGAGAGACAGAAGGAGTCCTGAGTGGGTTGCCAAAGTTCCCGTCTTTTCTATGGATTTTATAGAGCAAAACCACGAGGCGAGGCGGGTCCAAAAAGGAAACTTGCAAGGTGGGCATAAGGTGGTACAGAACTGTGATCAACTAATAAGATTAATTGCTTGGGTAAAATTGGCTAAATTGGGGACAAATAGGGAAGTGATTCACGAGTCATGTAGTAAGCAGGCATGCGTAAAGAGCGATGACTCTTCCCTAGGAGGTTGTGGTGGTGACTTTTGGCTTCCTCAGGGTGCTAGAGACCTATTTAGAATATCAGTCCTTAGGATGTGGGTGCATTTATTTGATCTTTTGTCTTGAGGCCTGGCCCACAGCAGGAGGTGTCTGTCTCCTCCTCAGTTGCAAGGTATCTGGCCTTCTGCACTGGCTCCTTTGACGACCTAGCCCTGTCTGACTGCCTATAATATTTCTATGGAACTCAGTTGCCTGTAACAGTTGTGAATGTGTTTTGATGACTCTGTAACATCACTGTCCTTGTTTCTTTCTAGGTCTATTGGGCTAGAACCAGGTCACTGGGTCATTTCTGATTGAGCAGGACTGCTAAGGACAGTAACTTGCTCTATTAAGAAGTCTTCAGATGCTGTTACTGCTACTCATTGGGGGCTGATGACCAGTTAACCAGCAGTGAAGCCCTTAGAAGATTTTAACCCATGAGCAGGGGTGTGGAGTAAATGCTGCTAGAGAAGCTTCCTACTTCCTGGATCATAAAGGGTTTGAAAGATCGACCTGGAAGGACGAGTCTAGTTTCTCTTTCTTTTGGACATCTGGAACTCTAAAGAATGTTAATTTTTAAGCGCCCATTAGGGATGATGAAGGAGCTGGTTATCCACTTAGAGGATGATTATCAAGTTGCAGTCTGCATGAGGTCAGTTTTTACCGCTTGCTTCTGACCCCCCGAAATGCAGAGTTTGTAATGACAGTTTGGGTAATGCTTTGAGTTCAGTGGAGCAGCAATAAAGAAATCTAAGTGGAAAGGCTTCTTACTCCTTTCTAAGTCCTTCTCTCAGCAAAATTTCACTTTGAGTGTCTTTTCATAATAAAATAATTCTGCATTCCAGCTGAGAATGCCACGCATTCACTTGCGAGTCCTGTGGCAATAGCCTGTTTTTTCACTGCTGGGCAGGATTTGCTAATGGGTACTTTATTGCTAAGTGTGTTGTCCCTTTGGGAGAAAAATAATTTTATCCCAGCACATGCCTTGTCTCCAACTCTACTGATCAGTGCTGCTATTATGCTTGTAAGAGTCTTTTATAAGCTTTTTAAGTGACATGCCACTGCCTCTCCACCTTCCCCAGGTAAGAGAGAAAACACTAACTGCGAAGCTGCATCTCCTGGGTGGGGAGAGACTTCTTTGCCACACGTCCAGGTCCATCTCACAAGTGCTATATGTCCTCACCTGCCTTGCTTGCTGCTTTTATGTGCACAGCCCCCAAGTTAGCCTCACTACTAAATAAGAGCACGAAAGGGGATATGGGGAGAAGTTCAAGTCCTGGTTCACTTCTATAAGACTGAGGAAATCTTGCTAGGAATTCTGAACCTTTGTTTTCTCATCTGTGAAG
>RJWT010028559.1:0-15180 GCA_004365215.1 Cuniculus paca | reverse complement strand
TTCCCTGAAACTGTGAGCCAAATTAAACTTCTCCTCCTGTATCTTGTGGATGTTGGGTATTGTGTCTCAGTAATGGGAAACTTGATTAATACACAGGCTGTTTTAAACCAACCCAGTTTGAGGGAGGCCAGAATAGGAGAGTCCTACCTAAGTAAGGTAGATTCACCTGGTGGAAGGGTAAAGCCACCAACAGAACAACCTTGGCTTCCAGGAGAGGGAAGAACACTAAACAAAAAAATGCTTTTTACTAGTAAGGGTAACTTCTAGGGTAGCAAAGGCACTTCTGCCAGACAACTGGGCCAGATGGTGGGCTCACCACCTGCTGACCAGGGGACCCTTTCAAATCTCCCTGTTTCCCTGCTGTCCATAAATGAGTGCTTTCTGGTACTTGTTTATACCATGGGATGCTTTTTATCCATGTCACACATCAGCAAGGGAGAATACTAAATCTTTTACCTGCATTGTTTTAAGGTGCATAAGTCATCCCACTTATCATATTTTTCCTTTATTCACAGGGATAAAGAAGACAGAATCCTAACTTTATGCAAAGGGAAAGAACAGGTGGGGAAGGGGGCGTAAAAAGAATTAGATGTGCTATGTACATGTACCACCTCTCCACAATGAATGTACTCATTATGTACAGCAAGCATGTACCAATAAAAATAAAAATTTGAAAGAAAAAAAAAACAATGGCAAGCAAAGAAAGGCTTTGCTACAAAAAGACTTTAAGAGTTGCAAATGTTGGCTTAGTTAGTAGTTTTCAAATTACCATGCAATGTTTGAAGAAGACTGTAGATTGTCCGTGGGTCCCAGTCCAAAGGAGATAAGGTTGAGCTTTTGAGCTCACACAGTTCCAACGGAACTTCTGGTGCATCCTAGTGGGCACCCTTTCCTGGGTGCTACATGCCAAGCACAATTTTCTTCTTGTGAGGGTATTCAGCTTCAAACTTTAATAGGTTACTTGAAATATCTTTGTTGCCTATTCCTAAATAGCCCTTCTTATCTTTTCAGAATTACATTAAAGATTTAACCAGAGGAGGGGACATAGAATAATGCTGTGAGTTGAACTTTGTCCTTTTAAAATTCATAGGTTGAAATCATAATCTCCAATGTGACGGTGCACAGAGATAGGGGTTTTAGGGAGATAATTAAGGTCAAATGGAGTCAATAGGGTGGGACTGTAATCCAATAGAACTGGTGTCTTTATAAGAAGAGGAGGAGACACCAGGGATGTATGTGCACAGAGGTAAAGCTGTGTGAGGACACAGAGAGGGCGCCATCTGCAAACTGAGGAACTCTGAAAGAGAAACCAAACCTGCTGATTCATTGATCTTGGATTTCCTGCTCCTGAACTGTAAGAAAATAGATGTCAGCTGTTTAAACCACTCGATCTGTGGCATTACGGTTGTGACAGTCTTAGCAAATGAATACAAATAATATTTAGATATTAAAAGGAACCTAGGAAATAGACATTTTGGTGTGAGGTGCGTAGGTGAATTACAGAAATGGCCATACTCTTTTCAGCCCCCATCCTGTTCTTACCCTCCATTACTATCCTGTACAGACCACACAGACAAGCTTTGCCCTCTAATTTGTTTTGGGTTCACTAACAGGAAGCGCTGACAGGAAATGGAAGAAAAAGGATGATGGGGCATTGATTTGCCCAGAAATTTCCCTACAGGGTCACCATGGGAAAAACTGCAACTTCTACGGAAAGTTTACAGTTCTTGGCAGGCGGTTCTTTACATGCAGACATCTGCCTTTGAGCTCTGCTGACTGCTGGATCCCTTTATCTCTTCAGGTCTAAAGGTGGCTGTGAGGCTCCCCCTTCCAGTCCCAAGGATACTAAACCTGCACCAACCTGTGTTATTTCCTTCTCCAAACCTACTCTTTCTAAATGAGCCCATTTATTAAACTCTTCAAATTACCCTCACATGAATTTCCCATAATGTCTTCGATTCTGTTGGAGAGATCAAATACAAGGTCTATTCAATTTCACACAAGAAATGGTTTTCTGTTTTCCTCCCTATTAACTATTGGCGGTGGTGGCAGTGGTAGTGGTGGTGGTAGTGTGTGCAAAATCATTCTTTATTTCTTGAAATTGCAACACATCAAGTGCTAACAGCATTTTTTGTTTTGCCTTCTTGTGCGCATACTCTTGGATATGAGTTATTCGTATGCTAGAATAAGACTGGCCAGGACAACGTCCTGGTTCAAGGGGCTGCCACTGCATCTTCAGAAACTCAACGAGTATCTGACTGCTCCTTATAGTTAGGACTTTTGCTGGTTTTGTTGTTAACAGAGTACAAAACATTATGGTTTAGATCAGGTTTATCTTCCTACCAAGAAAGAAGTCTATTTCTTCAATCCATGATTCCAAGTTGTTCTTGTAACCAATGGCATGTGACAGAAGTGACAAGACACTTGAGACTTGCAATATGCTTGGGACTGACATGTCCCCTCTTGGGACTCTGCTGCTTGCTGGAGGAGAGACTAGAAGAAGAGAGCCTCCAATTGTCCCCATTACCCTAGTGGAGGCTGTCAAAAAACCAGCTAATGCTACCTAACCTATGGACTACCTAAAGACCCAGTGAACATAGCCTAGATCAATCAATGCTAACTCAGACTAAAATAATCATGTGGTTTGTCTCAGCCAAATTGTCCAAATGTAGAGGTGGAGGTCACTAGGTGAGTTTATTTGAAGTTTCTAAATTTTAGAAGTGGCTTGTTATGAAATAGATTCTGGAACTGTATTATAATTCATCAGAATCAAAGACGCTTCCAACTCACCACTCTGCCATTCCTAAGACTTGAACTGTATCTTCATGTTTACCATAAGATTTCCAGAATGCTAGCTGTGATATTTGCATTTCAGATAATGAGAACAGGAAAAATTGAAAGAAACCTTTCACACTAGAAAGATGAGCCCTTTTTAAATAGAGCTCTGTTTAGAGGGCCACCTGATGTTCTTAACTATCCCTATCTGCAAAGAAGATTGGCAAGTAGAGTTTTTATAGCAGGGCACATTGCAGCCCACCCCACAAAATAGGGTTTCTATTATTAGAAGGAAAAATAGAAATTAGACTTGAGGTAGTGATGAGTAATTTTGGTCACATGATTGTCATGAACCCTCTGGAAAATTTAAGACTACTTATTTTTGAGTTGTTGATGAATACCTCTTATTCTGTTCCATAGATATACTGTGTCATAACTTGTTCAGGTGCTTTAACAAATAAAACTAGTGATTCCTTGTCTGACATTATTTCCATTTGTCCTCACACCTGCCCTGGGAATACGATTGTGAAAAAGGAGCTTTCAAAATGCTTTATAACTCTCCTTTCTGTAGTAGGGACCTTGTTTTGAAATCTACCCAGCTATTGAGCAGTACTTAGATAAGAGAGTGCAGTATAGATAGTTCAGATGAAGGAGGAAGATGTGGAGGAAACCATCAGTGTTTTCAGGTTCTTTTAGCATCTCAGAATTTTTTGAGTTATGTTATTGCTCATATTTCAGCTTCCACCACGTAAAACTTACCCTTGTGAAGCCTGGTGCATGACTGATTCAAATTAAATAAGGATATGATCTATCCTGGGAGAAACTCACGTGAGAATAAATGGTAAATAAAACATATGCCCACCGTGCTGACCGCATATTTATCCTAAGATGTCAAGAAAGCAAAACGTTAAATAAAATTACTAGGCCTGAACTGCTTAAAGTGCACTAGAAGAGTGATTTTGAAAATACCCTTTTTATAGAATTTCCAAGCCGTCCAAGTCTGATGCATGGTCATTTTGTACATAACAAGTAGACAGCTGATGTCATCATAGGGGTTTCAGCACCCTTGATTTAGTTCTTCCCTATTTGCCAGACAAGCCTGCCAGTCACACATGTAGATAGGCCAGTAACAGAAAATTGATATCAAAATTTGTAATCACTTCCTCTTGATTTCTGTACTCATCTAGTTTCAGAAACGACAGTTCGCAGACCATCAGCAAAGGAAGAGATTTTTGAGAACCTTCTTTAGGATTGGAGGATGGTGAGGAGGAACGCTTCAGGTCCATGAGTAGTGGAATCAGCACCCAGTTTCCCCACGTAGTTGAGAAAGTTTCAGAATCTTAAACAGGAAGCAAGATGTTTTTATTTGGACAAAGATTCCTATTCCAAAACTTGATGTAGAACACCAGAGCCCCAGGAACACAGAAACAGCAAATCAAAGTGAGACTCAGGCCACAAAGGGGAACAGCTCCCATAAAACACAGGGAAGATAGAATTTCTCTTCAGCTGAATGGTTGGAGATGGGGAGTAGATATAAACTAATACACAAAAAAATTACACATGAAGTTACTTATATCCCAAAGTTATGGTATCAATTTTCACGAATGTTACATAAAGATAATCAAAATAAAGTGTTCACCACGGTAGCAGGCACATATAAATGTTCACGGCATGGTAGTAATTATTATCGTTTTGTTTGGATCTCTTTAATGATATATTTTCTGTCACTACCAAGCAAGGCCCACATTGTTCCCCAGTTTCAACCTGTGTTCTGGCCAGGCTGCTGTCTTTAGCCTTGTTGACTTCACTCTAATCATCTCCAGTGATGTTCTTCACTCTGATCTTCTCCCTGATGTTCTATTTGTAGCCATTTTTTTAGCCATAGTCAAAATAGACTTCTTCCAAGAAAACGTTCCTGAATAATCCTTGGTATTCCCGCATCTCTAAGGTTTATTCATAGGGGGCATACCATGCACACCATGCCCGTCCATAGTCTGTCATTCCTCACTCTCTTCTTAGCCACCTCTGAAGTCTTAGTACACAACCTGGGACTCTACCCAAAGGCTTCATCTGGTCCCTGGAATGTACTCACCAAATGCATGGAGCAAAAAGAAGCATACAAATGCCCCAGAGCCATAGCAATCCTCAACTGGTGACCAGTGGAAATTAGAGAATAAAGACTTCTATCTTTTCCCAGTGTCCTGTGGGAAAGCTCAGTCCCCAAGTAACGCAGGGGATACAATGCCACTCGTATCGGTCTCCCACAGGAATAACCTCCTCATGAAACCATCTGGGTTGACATCTTTCCTTTCCCTCCCTTGCATCTCCACATCCCAAGAAATGTCACAGCCCCATGAACACTACCTACTCCTAAATTCTTTTCTCTGGGTCTGCTCACTGGGGACAGAGCACAAACGTCACCTTAACCCTTTTTCTGTGTGCCTTACAAAGAGTGATGCCCCTTCCTTAATTATTATCTCCCCAGCAAGATTATAAACTCCTGTAGTGCATAACATATCTTATTCCCTTGCTGATAGTCTGTGACCTGTTTGTCTCTGCAATTAGTTGGGTACAGAAATCAAGAGGAACTGTTTATGAATTTTTATATCAGAGCATGATCTGAAAGGCATCCATAGACCTTGCAAGAGCTGAGTCACTGTACAAGGCTAAGAGAGGAGTGTTTTGAATATTTGTGGGGAGGGCATGGGGAGAATGGATAGAAGAATTTTGAAGAGGCTGATTCAGCAATCTGCATGTGAGGTCATGATCGTCAAAACTAGAAGACATCATGCAGGGCGAGGGTGTTTCACTGATTACTGAGAGGAGCACGAGTTGAGGAAGTCGAGGAGAGACAAAGATAACGTGAGGGTTAAGCATCAGTTTTCCTTAGACTCCTGAGTGTTAGATTAAAGTACTTAAATTTTTCCTTACATAATTGTCACATAAATGGCTGCATGGAGCAGTTAAAATCTAATAATCCTGTCACTGAGTTCTCAGATCAATTCACTGTAATTACTATTGAATTTGACCATTAAGTCTTTCTAATGAACTTTAAGGTCAAATTGCTAATGGAACAAACCCTTTGGAACTTTGATTGAATACTATTGAATTTATAAAATGCACTTTAGATGTGGTAGGTTTATATTATTAAGACCACCTTTACTGGAATATGATGCTTTATGTCATTTCAATTTTTCTTTTGAAATATTTAATAAAGGTACTATTTTTTCTCTTTCCCTCCCTTTCCCTCCCCTCCTTCCCCTTCCCTCTTCTCTCCTCTCTTCTCCTCTCCTCTCCTCTCTTCTCCTTCCTTTCTCTCTCCCTCCCTCCCTTTCCCCTTCTTTCCTTTTTTCCTCCTTCCCTCCCTCCCCTTCCCTCCTTCCTTCCTTCCTTCCTACCTTCCTTCCTTCCTTCCTTCCTTCTTCCTTTTTCTTTTGGTTGTACTGGGGATTAAACTCACCTGCACTCTACTACTGAGCTACATCCCTGGCCTCCTTTATTTTTAATCTTGAGGCAGGTTCTCACTAAGTTACCATCTAACTGCCTTGGCCTCCCAAATAGCTGACATAGGAACAAACCATTGTGCATGGATAATTTTTTTATTTCTATATTTTCATATTAATTGTTGCTATTACAAATGGATTTATTTTATTATATAATTGGATTATTGCTAATATAAAATGAAGTTGTTAATGTGTTGAATTTATCTTATATTTAACAGCCTGATAATCAATAGCTTTTATGGGTTCCAGCAATTTTCACAATACTTGTCTCTTTTCTAAGTAGATAAATTACACAATGTTTGTAAATAATATTTGTTTTCTAATCTGTGAATGATACTTCCTCCTTGCCTTAGTGCATTGACTGGAAATACAGAGTTGAACACAATGGTAGTAAAATAGGCCTCTAAACTTTTATAGCAAGTGTTATGTCTGATGAAACCTGCACTATTAATGACGTAATGTTTCAAATTTACTGCTTTGGGTTAAGTTTGTTGGATAAAGGCTGTGATTGTGTTCCTGAAATCATCATTCCAAGGCCAATGACTCCTTTTAACAGAACCTCATGGTGGATGGGAAATGACTGCATTCCACAGGCCACCAGTGTCTTCCTCAGGAGAGGCCGCAGTACCTGAACTACCATTCATGACATATGGTTGTATGTTTTGTTTCCAGAGGACTCTGGCTCACTCAGCTGCAGCTGCATGACTTTAAAAATGTCTCCTATGGGAGAATGGCATACTATCAAAAGCAGCAGTAAATACAACATATAATTTGTTGTTAGAGTGATTTGGGAGTTTGTTCACATTAGGTCCTCATTTCAAGTGTGGGTATTTGATTCATATGGTTCACTTTTATTCCTTGCCATGTGCTCAAAAAATAACATCAATAAAGATCATCTGAAAATAATTAGGATTGTGTCACTACTTGGATTCAGGGAGGAAAGAAATAGGCACTTTAGCAGGGAAAGGAGGTAGTCCCAGGAAAATACAAAACATTGGAAGACAGAGAGATCTTTAAGGAACACCTGAAGTGTAGTCTTGTGCTCAGAGGGAGAATGTTGGAGAAGTGAGCCCACTGTGGATTCCAGACCCTGGTCAGGAAATTAAACAGGTATCCAAAATAAGGGAGGTGGGGGAGGGGGAGAGAAAGACAGGAAAGTTTGTTGTTAAGCTGGGACTTGGATTAAATCCCATAATGCTCTGGAAAAAAAGTGTCATGATCACCACTATCAAACCTTCACAGCTAAGTAGCATGGACAATAGGAATGATTTTGCTCAGTTGGTGTCTTTTCTTTATTTTGTCAAGCATGTGCTTTAGTGGTGACCCTACAAGGTTATAAACTTCAGAATAGGCATCCAGTGGTTCTTAACTGGTTGATTTGACATATATGAGTTTTTCTCTAGTTTTAGATATGAATCCCTGAACAGGAGGGTGACCCTTTGGAGAAGAGCTCTGGCTGTGCATCTACACTGACACAATTGCTGAAGGAAAAAAAGGAATCAGTCCTTTGAGAAAAATCCAATAGGACAAAATGGCAATGATTTCAGCACACATGGCAGTTACTCAAGAAATTCGGTAGTATTCTCAGAATGGTCTCTGAAATCTACCTTTGCTGTAAATCTGTGGGATCAAATATGCTCCTCACCTAGTGATGACCAGTGACATCTGTTGAGTAGGTAAGGTGCTCTACACTCTTTGAACACATCGCTGCCATTTCTAGTCCCGACAAGTGCTATGGCTTGAAGTCCATGTGTTGGAACCTGAATACCCAATGCAACAGTGTTTAGAGGTGGGGCTAAGGGAGAGGTGATTAGATCATGAGGGCTCTGCCCTCACAAATGGATTCCTACCATTATCCAGTGGGTTTGTTAGTATGAGAGACTTAGTTACAATCTTGGCCCCCTCTTGTTCTCTCTCTGTCTCATACACACAGACTGTTCCTTCCATCATGTCACAACACAGCTCAAAGGCCCATGCCATATGTTGGCACCATGCTCTTGGAGGTCCCAACCACTAGAACCACACACCATAGTTTATTTCCCTTCCATATTCCCCAGTCTGTGGTATTCTGTCTCAGCATCAGAAAAATGATGCAGTCAACACATTTGCTTGCTGCTAAGAAGTGACATTTTTTTTTCAACTGTTAGTGTAATACCGATGACAAAGAGAATGGAATTAATTGTATTTAAATGAAACTATAGAAAATGTTCTTTTATCTGGAATATTGAAATTAGTATCTTGTGGTAAACCAATTATTTCAGCTATTTGAGGATTGTGTACTAAAAATGCATACAAATGAAAAAAAATTAAAACAAACAAACAAACATTGATTTAGTCAATATTTGGTAATCCACAAGGATTTTGTGATCCTTTAGGAGTCTTAGTTTGCAATGGTAATCTTATATGGCACTGTGCGCAAAATCAGAATATTTGTAATTTGAAGAACTTGTTATTTAAATTTAGACAAGTAGATACATATTTTAATTTATGCTTCCCAATTTCCAGAGAGTCAAGAAATCTCTGGTAGAGAATTAAATTTTATTGAAAGACTTTTTCAAATGGGCTTTCTGTAATGGAGATTTATTTCCAGAAAGGTGTTCTCCCCAAGGAACACCGTGGGAGGGGATCTCCTTTATGATCAGACCAACCAAGTTTATTTAACTTTTAAAATGAAAGGAGAACACTGCAATGGACAGAAAGGGCTCTCAGTGCTATGGTGTTAAAAATCCTCCCAGCCTCATGGTACTTTCTTGTGAAATCCATGCGGGTCTGGTACAAGTGAGTGAGAGAGTGGATTCAATTTTCATGATATTAAGAGCATATTCTAGCAAAAATTAGTGGTGATTATACAAGGTTCTAAACACTTTCCACATACCAGTCAACACTAGAGCTGAAAGAAAATATGTAATTAATGCCATAAGAGCCACAGGCCACTGCCAAGCTCTTTGCCACCCATAAAAGAAGTCCCAGCACTGCAGAACTATTATTACATGCTATGCTCTGTGCAAATATTTTGTTTTAAATAAAAAGACCCATATGGAGCGAAAATGCTTAGCTTACACTTGAAAGTCCTCTGGCATGCCTTGAGGACAGAAAGAAGACCTGCAGTACTTCCAAGGGGATTTTACAGAGCCAGCTTATGTTGTTTCCTCTGTAGATGGGACTGAAGAGGCACCACCTGGCCAACACATCTCTCCTAAGCCCTTTCCTCTGGAAGCATGTACTTCCAGTTGAGTCGTCCTGCTCCCCTTCCTTTCTGAACAAACTCAGCTCTTTCCAGAAAACAACATTCCTCAGCCAGAGAGAGAGTTCCCTGGCTACCAACTCACTCCTCCTCAGACAGGGATAAGACAGAGAGTGCAAAATACAAACTAGATGGATGAGCGTTTCCTTCAGAATTTTCCAGTTGGGATCCAGAGAAGAGTGCTCTTTACTTTCAAGCCAAGACCTGAGTCTGAGAGCCACCAGCCATATGGAGGGAGTGATCAGTCATAGGAGATAATAAAGTAGATAGTCTGCTGAAGCAGGAAACACTCACGAGGTAGCTTGTCCGCAAGTCTTAAGTCCCTGATTCCTGCTATCTGCACCTCTACCTGGTCATTCCCAGTGGTGAGGGTCAATCAATTCTTTTTGCCTAGATAGTCTGAACTGTGTACTGATATACTTCCCCCTTTTCAAGGAAAACAATCGAGGCAGTTTTTATTTACTGGCCTATGACTTTGGACAAGTTACCTAACTTCTTTGAATTCAGTTTCTACATCTGTAAAATTGGAACCATAGGGTTGTTGGAAGGATTCAATGAGCTATGATAGAGATATGAATATAGATATATATGCTGTATTGTCAGTCTCTCTTATCAAAAGCATGAGGACAGGTATTGTGATGGTTTTGAAATATAGTCCCTAATTCTTTGACATTTTAGCCAGTCCAGTGGTATAGCAACCTCTTATTCTTTTGAATCTGGGTAACTTTGAACCTATTTCAATCTATAGTGTTATATACACACATATATAAATATGCAGTTATATAGTATAAATATATAAAATTTGTGACCATTAATAAGTTGTACATTTGCATTTTTAATCACTTAGCCAAAGTTATTATACTGCTTTAGCTTTTTAGTTCTTTTCTAAAAACAAAACTTTCTAACCTTTAAAAATATTGATTCATCCAAAAATAAAACAAAATCTACTTGTTTTAACATTCTGTGCTCACAAAATTTTCATTCTTTAGGCCTCAGCTCCAATATTCTCTTTTCTATGAAGTCACATAGATATCACATAGAAGTCACATAGAAGATGAAATGATGAAGATACATCATTTCATGCATATCTTCCAGAAATTTTGTATTATAGATACCTTTGAATATGATTTCTAATTGAAGAGGTTTGCATTTAAATAATTATTTGCTCTACCATGTTGGCCTCATAGAGAGAGAACAATTTACACTCTCAGCAAAAGTACATTGAACTTATTGTTTACACAAATGACAATGTTAGCTATTCTGAAACTTAAAGATTAGGAGTAAAATGATCTCGTTTTAATTTTTGTTTTTCTTGTTTTAGTTTGAAAATACTTCTCAAGTGCTTTAACGAGCTTATCTAACATGACAAAGTCACTTTCAGTGGAAATATTAGCAAAAAATATCTTCTGCTAATATAATAAGTGCTTATTATTGAAAACATATCACAACCAGATATGGCAAAAATCTTATGTGCAAGGAAAACCAGGCTATTAGGGGGGTATGCCACAGTGAGGAAGAAAGCATTGAAGACTAACAGAGTAAATATTGCTGAGATATTAAGTAAAATGAGGACATATAAATCACTCATATCTTGATCATGAAGGTTAAAAAACAAATTATTAAATACAATATAAAAAAGGTAAACTGTAATACCAAATATAAACTGTAAGGAGATGGAATAAAAGTGCTGAATTTTTATGAAATTAAGTTGGTATTAGTTTAAAATTACCTGTTATATGAGTGACCACAAAGTAAGCCACAAAGTAAAACTATGTAGTAGTTCTGGACAAATGCCATGGGCTAGGATTCCAACTACTTGGAAAGCTAAAGACAGAGGATCACTTGATTCTAAGAGGTCACAACCAGCCTGAGAAACATAGTGAAACTTGATGTCAAAAAATATATACACAAATTTAGGATTCAAAGCATGGCAATAGGAAAAAAACAAAACAAAACCCAATCTAATTACAAAGAAAGATACCAACAGAAAAAAAAGAGGAACAAAGGATCTACAAAACAACCAAAAACAATTAACAAAATGGTAGCAGTAAGTCATTATTTTTCAGTAATTACTTTTAAGATAGATGGATTAAATTCTCCTTTCAAGATATAGAGTGGATGAATTGTTAAAGAAAAGCAACATCCAACAATATTCTGCCTTCAGGAGACTGCACTTTATTTTTAGGACACGCATACATTAAATGTGAAAAATGATATTCTGTGCAGTAGACAACAGAAGAGAACAGAAGTAACTGTTTATATCAGATGAAGTAGGCTTTAAGAAAAACTAAAACGAGTCCAAGAAAGTCATTGTACAATGCTGAAAGGGTCAATTCATCAAGAGAACATAGTAATTACAAATATACGTGTACCCAATATTAGAGCACCAAAATATGCAAAGCAGATATGTTAGGAGATAGGGAATGAGAAATAAGCTACAACCCAATAACTTCAGGAGACTTCCATATCCCACTTTAAGCAATAGGGTTTTGAATTTGGTCCAAGTAATTTTATGTGGCATTGAAGACAATGGTGTTATAGTTTATATCCAGGTGTCTCCCCTAAGCCTCATTCTCCCATAGGTGGAGCTTTGGGGAGGTGATTGGATCATGGGCCATGATACTCAGCAGTGGATTGGTCCACTGGTGAGTTTGTAGCTACACGTGATGTTGAGAGGCAAAACCTGGTTGGAGAAGGTGGTTATGGGGGGTGTGGCCTGGAAGGGTCTATCTCCCTCTTCCCCCCTTTATCTCTCTGGCTTCCTCCTGCCATGCCATGAGTTGCTTCTTCTCTGTGATGCCCCTCAGCTATGTTGCCCTCTCTTTGAGCCTGCTGACTTTGGACTGAAACTTCTACAAACCATGAGCCAAAATAAACCTTTTTTTAAAAATTGTGGGTGTAGATATTGTGTCTCAGTGATGAGAAAGTAACTAAGATAAATGGGGTACTGAGTGATGGACCACATGATTAAATTGAGTTAAAGAGAGATAATATGGGCAGGCAAAATGTTTTATGGTTAATAAATTTTATATTTCCTGAAGAAGCATAAAATATTATAATTCCATAAGGAGCTGGAATAGTAGAAGTTGACTATTTCTGAGTGAGGTGCTTAAAACTGAGAATTTCAAGACAATAAAAATGTGAGCTACCATAAAAGGCCAAATAGCTAACAGTGTGATTGATAATGGGCAGTGGAGAACAAAATTCCTGGAGGTGAGGAGTTCCACAGACTGAGAGGCAAATTGTTGGGGGATTATTTAGAGGGATGCTGAAGCAGCATAGAATGATGAAGGAGCTGGAGTGAAAAGCAAAGAGAGCAACACAGGTGCAGTAAGCTTCATCAGTAAATGAGGGATGGGGTTGGGACTTCACTAAATGGTGACAGATGAGTTTATTGAGTGGTAAGGTCAGGTGGCGTCAGCTCCCAATGTAGTGCAAGTTAGAATTAAGGAGAAAGCAGCAGCTATGGAGACCATGGAAGACCTTATTCCACCTCCAAAAAAAGACATGAACAACTGTGACCTACAATCCCAGTGAAAGACATGAATGGCCAGCAGGGCATTCATGGAAGAGGGTTTCAAAGGAGCCAGTACTGTCAGAGACACTTACAAAGGTGCGGATATTTGGAGAGATACTGAGAATGTGTACGAGTTTGTGAATGGCAGAGAGTACCTGTCTTAGTTACTTTTCTTATTGCTGAGACAAAATACCCAGCACCCAAAGTTAAAAGGAGGAAAAGTTTATTTAGCTTACAGTTTGTAGAGATTTCAGTCCATAATCAGCTGGCTCCAAGGCAGGGTGGTACATGCAAAGGGCAACTGTTCATTTTGTCAGAAGACAGAAAAAGCAATGAGAGGCCTTAACAGCATATTTGTGCCCCATCTAGGCTACTGGAATTAGGGTTGTGCCAAACAAATCAGTGGGCTGATTTAGCAATCACACAGCCTTAATCCTAGCACCCTTAATCCTAACATTGTACCATGAATCAATCGCATACTCTGGATTCAGCCACCTCGGAAAAAGCCCTATCTAAGACTATGTGAGACTTTAGGGGACATCTAGACACAAGCCATAAGAGTACCACTGAATGGCTACAATGCAGAAGGTTAAAAAGATGGGTCAGGTTGAAGGAGGTACCAAGGAAGAAGGATAGAGGATGACATGGGAGGCTCAGGGTGCTCAGATGGGTGACGCACAGGATAGGGCTGGTCAGGAGGCCTTGAGGGAAGGCAGGTTAATTTAATCGGCCTGGAAAATGTGGAGCCACAGCAAGCTTCAGTTTGTGCAGAGCACCTGGACACTGGCTGCCACGCTCTGCAGAAGGCATGGAGACATCAAACCGTTGGGGTCTCCTGCCTCTTGCAGAAAACTGATGTCAGACTTTGAATCAACAGTCTCCTCTGAGTCTCCTCCTTGCAATGATCTTTACTCTCCTTGTCTCCCTCTGTGTGATTCCAAGCACCAAGTGCTGAAGTTATTGACAAATCTTGAGAAAGCTGATCTTCCGGGGAGATACAGTTTCACCCTCTCCAGAGTCCATACACAGTGCCGTATTCCTAGACCCTCCCTCGGGAGTGAACTGCCACAATCTCTTTCCAAAACCCCTGCAAGTACCACTCTCGGAGATCCTCTCCCTGAAGAAACACAGGCCTCTCTCTCTGGTTTACTTGATCTTAATCTCTTTCAGACAGAGGCTGTGTCTTTGCTGTCTGCTGTGGAGGTGGCCGTGGTAAATCATTCCTTGCTCAAGATCAGCAAGAATCAGTGAGAGAATGTGTTCAAAAAGCTGAAGTCAGCCAGGAAGATATCTCCGGGTGGAGAATTCCTTCCTTTGTCTGGGAGATTTTGAAAAGTGGTAATAAGAGGAAATTGTAGAAGCCCAGGGTCTGATCTTGAAATTTTTCGCTCCATGGCTGACACTGCTTATGGGCAGATCTGATACACTGCCAATTACATAGTCCTGGGGCACACGGCCAAATGGCAGAACTGGGCAAACAGGCAAACCATTTGTCTTCTGTATGTTTAGAGGATACAAAAACCTGATATTATTGTGTGTGTCTAAAAAGACCACTTCTCTGAACTCAGTGTATACTTGAAACTGCCTGTCCTTGAGTTCTCAATGTTATTACTCAAAGGACCCAACACATGTTTTCAGCTTTTCAAGGAGCTGCTGTTTGTAAGGACCCTGAATATCCCTGGAAGTATTTCCTGAATTATTCTCCCATTATAAAAGCTGTAAAAACAAAAGCCTCTTTTAAATTGGTGCAATGAACAGAGAGTTACTCTTCGAGTCAGACTATTTTTCTTTTTGGTTTCAGTCCTGCTGTAAATTAGGTAAATGACTTAGGAAAAATAAAAAAGGACATTTGCCTTGTGGATCTCAGTCTTCACATCTGTAAAATGTAAGGGTTCTACTTTTCCAGTACTAATAGCCTGAGAATCACAAAATAGAATTCCAAAGAGGAGGGAGTAGGTTGTGTACCTCCCCTCTTAGTAAGGAAAATTTTGTCCCACCGATAGTCAAGGAAATGAAATTTCTAAAAATAGTATCATTTCTACTTTTACTAATTAGAATAACAAAGACAAAACAATGAATGTGTGCTATTTTGAGAGCAGAAAAATAAACCCTTTTAAGGGTGTCTGCACAGTAGAGTATCA
>RJWT010028558.1:0-15173 GCA_004365215.1 Cuniculus paca | reverse complement strand
AAAATGTATAGAGGAAATAGAGCAGATATCTGTTGAGGCCATATAAGTTAGAGGAGGCAGGACAACTTTCTTGGGGCATATTTACAGACAGATGCATCAGGGAAAAGTGAGGACCAGATGTGTATCCTGTCTGGTACATATGTGATGTGGGACAAGTTGCTTGTTTTGCTTTGTCTTGCTTTTGTTGAATGAAACAGATGGTAAAATAACCTCACGGCTTTCATAGCCTTTCTGTGACCAAGAATTTCAGAATAGAGGCAATAATGTCACAAAAGCTGTAGTTACCCCTCTGTTCTGATAACCACTGTCTGTACTTTGTTTTTTTTAACAGAAGCAGTAGTTTATGATTTTCAGTTCGGACACCTGTAATTCTGGATTTGGGCTCTGGAAGTGAGCTTTTCCTCTCTTGAGCTGGAGTACCCTGAGTTCCCAGGCATCAGTTCCCCCTTTGCTGAATATCACACTGGGGAAGGCCACATGGGAACAGGTTATGTTTTGCTTCTGGCTTTAAAATCAGGGCTTCAAAAGAGATTTCCAGAGTTTTGGGAACTGGAGTCATGGTGCACAATTTCTATTGGTTAATACTTTCTGATTAAAGGGATCTGATTCACTTAAAGTATTTATCAAAACAGATTTATTTGCATCATGTTCTGAGGATAATTCTGAAGCCATTTGTGCTTAAGAAGAGAAAGCATAAAACTCAAGGAATGCTTTTAATAGGATTGGGTTGGAGTGAGGGAACTAATTTCATAAATAGTTCTCAGAAAAGGAAGCAGCTTTTTGTTAAATAGCAGCAAAGTCTGCCAGTAGATTTGTACATCGGAGATTGTAAAAAAAATCGAAGTCCAGGAAACTCAAGTTATGATTCCCACAGCAACAGTAATTTTGCCTGATGCATAAATAATATTTCTGTTGAAGAAAAATTTCTGCTTTTCTTATGATGTACTGCATTTGTATCATTGAGAAGATTGGTTGCAATGGAAATGGGTTAATTTTTCCTAGGAGTGAAGCTTGCTAGAAAATTGGCTTTGGCTGTGTCCCCATACAGAGATCATAGCTTACTTCCTGTGTGGCCCTTGCTCTGTCACCACACTTCTCTTCCAGGTCGTGGTCCATTTTAGACCTTATTGTTTTACCATGGCATGTCCTTTGCTCTCCGCAATCCATGTCTTTTTTTAGGTGGAGAATCTAAACAAAAACTAGTTGCACACAATTACTTATGACTTTGTAATATTGCTATTACAATTCCTTAGCCTTATGTTGTGTTTGAAAACAAAATGAAATATTTCTAATCTTGGAAAAAAATCTTTGGAAAACAGGTTTTTTTTTTATTGAGGTCAAATTAATGTAACATAAATTTACATTTTAAATCATATAGCTCAGCTTCTTTTAGTTCATTCTCAGTGTTATAAACCATCTCTGCTATTTCCAGATCATTTTTTCACCCTAAAATTAAACCCTGTCTGCTTACGCAGTTACTTCCCATTTCCTCGCAATTGCTTATTTGAAAACGTTTTCTTCCTTCCCATCCTCATTCACTGTGTCTCTTCCTTCCTTTGAAAGTCTTTTTCTCTTATGTTAACAAATGTGTCTGACATATGAGTAGTTTTTATAAAAATCTCTTAAAGTTTTAACTACCCATTCTATTTTGCTGTGACCTCTTGGCTAAATAAAAACCAATTAAATAAAAAAGGATGGAATATTCCTTTATTGTAACTTCCGGAAAATAAAACCTGGAAGGAAAGCAATGTGGTGTCCTGTCTGGAACCCTACTCAGAGCAAGGGAACCCTGGAGTTGGAGGGATCTGAGGCAGCACAGCCTGAGCCCTTTTCCTTGGATGGATCTGCTGGTGAAGTAAAATCAATTGGAATACTTAACTCAGAGTATCTAGCAAACCTCTAGAAAAAAGAGGGAGGAAATCAATCTTCTTTACAGGCTTGTTAGTGCAAAGATCAATTCACATGAAAATGTAATTAAAGAACAAGTCTTAGAGGGGAGGAAGCCATGATCTGCCATGCAGAGTTGGGCAGAATAATAGAGTCCCTTAGAGACCTGGCCTAGAGGTAAGGGAGACAGAGACTTAGAATTCAACTTCAAAAAATTAGGCTTGGCTTCAAGACCTGAACTAAGGCCATCAATAATTAGACTTGAAAAAAAATAAAATAAAATAATTAGACTTGAAGCACAAGTGAAATTATACCGAGTGGTAAATTGTTGCTCGCGTTCCTAAAACTGTGTGTGCACGTGTGTGAGTTGCAGTATTTATTGTCTGTCTGTGAGACCTGTTGCCTTTCTCTTCATTTCGCTGCCCTTAAAACTTCCTGCATGTTGCATCCCCTGAAAGGTGGCCAGCATTTGCAGATGAATAAAGAACTCACGTGAAAATTTTCTTTTGTACATGGTGTTTATCCCTGGAAATGGGCAGTTGTGGTTGTCTTTAAAAGCAGAGTGTAATCTCAGATGATGGTGTTCTTTGTGTATGTGTGCATAGTAGAACCTGTAGGCCTTGGAGGTGAGCGCACAAGTGAGATGGAAGTAGCCGTTCTTCCTCCCTCCTTCCTGGGGAGGGATTGCCTACTGAATCATCTGCCAATTGTCAGGTTAGGAGGACTGGTCAAGGGTGTTAGAAAATACAGAGACATCTGTCTCTGTGCCACTTAGGAGAGGCTTCCTCCACAGGGGAACCTGAAGTATCCCTGCTGTTAAAGGAAGGCTAGTCTGTCTGGTGTCAGTGTAAAACTGAACCTTACTGGTCACTGGCATTGTATTTGTGCTGGCAGTAAAACACACACTCTTCAAAGTGTGGAGTTAGTAGTGACTCCAACTACTTTAGGAAGATACTGTAGGCAAAGTTGGTTTTCTGAAGGCCCAGTCCAAGTTTAAATGAACGTCTTTTGTTCCTTGAGCAGCCAAAAAAGGGACTATTGGTTCCCACACAGTACATAGTTAGAAATAGTACAACTAAAGAAAATACATAAAATGGCGGGTGCCCAGTGGCTGCACTGTCCCTCTGAGTCTTCAAAGAAGTACTCACTTTTACCCTGTCTTCCCAGATTTTGTTGGTATGATTCTCCTGGATAAAACTCTTTCTCATTCCTTAGGGAGGTCATGGCTTGCCCCTCAAGGGTAGCCCTGAGGGTCTCAGACTGGTGCATCCATCACTGTCACCTGAAGAGACAGATGGCTGGCCCAGTCTCTGCTCTGACTGAGATTGGAGTGTTTGCTTTGTTCCTGCATTCTCAAGTGATACTGCTGCTCCTGGAGGACCACTGCCTGGGCTTCTGTGGGTTGAGGAGGAGTCTGAGTGTTCCTCCTAAGCTGGGCTTTGGGAGAGAGTAAATTGTTTAGACACCATCACCAGCGTGGTGACAGGCGTATATCTGGGACCACAGGGCTCTAAAGCCCCGGTAAAACAGTCACTTCTGGGAAGAGTTCTGGGGCAGGGGCCACTGAGCACAAGTGCCACGGCCAGAATCGAGCTGGCTGCAGATCAGGGATTGAAGCCCACAGCTGTTGTAAGTTTGTTTCTGCTTAGTTTGCCGTTTATTGGTGACAACTGTAGGTTCCCTGAAGACCTTCACCAGTTCCAACAGAGATGGAGCCCTGTGAGCACCCGAGCCTGCAGGAGACCTGTCCATTATCTCAACTGTATGGGCACTGGCCGCTCCACTTACATCCTGCATCTGAGGGTAGGAGTCAGTTTAGCACCTCTTACCTTCCTGCTGATTACCAGCCACCACTATTTGATTAAGTCTTTATCCTTGCCTTATTCTTGAGTGGGGCACTTCTTTATTCTAGGTGAAAGTTAGAAAGACTGTCATTCTTTTTATTCTCTTTCCCTTAAATCACTCTACACACACACACACACACACACACACACACACACACACACACGGTATCCATGCCTTAATGGAATAATCAAAATCAGTATGTAAGACCTGCAGTGTGTGGCCTCTTCCCGTTTTCCCGCCATTGGGAGGCTGTAGTCCTGGTTATCAGTAAGCAAAAGCGTATGCAGAAAGTAACGGAGACCCTAGCTTCCACCTGCAGGCTGCTGTACCTGCTGCAAGGTTGCCGACCTATCTCCTTATGGAGCCCAGTAAGAACAAACAGTGCAGGTCTCATGGCCTGGAGTTTGTGTTCTCAAGGAACTCTGTGGCTGCAGAGAAAGACGGATAAGTAGACAGCTGCCACACAAGGGCTGAGTACTGTCTAGTACTGTGTCTCTAGTGGGGTGTATGGCCAGGAAGGTTCTTAAACAATATAGCATTGCAGCTGCGGCTGCTTGTTCTGCAGCTTCCTTTCTCTCCCACCCCCTCAAGTGGGCGTAATTTATAGGCGCAAGATGGGACACCCTAGATGTTCAGCCAACACATTGAGAACTTGGAGTATTCAAAGGAATGCTAAAAGGACAGGCCTCGTTCCATTCGGGGGCCAATTTGCCCTCCCTGCTTTTCCTTTGTCAACAGGCAGGCTGCCGTGAAAGCCAGCAAGCTTCTGTTGGAAGGCAGAGCAGGAACCATGGTTCTTAGAACTGCAGCCTCATCTGATGCTAGATACCACCAGTGAAGCCCAGAATAGAAAATCAAACACTGAGTTTACAAAGAAAGCAGCTCTCTGTCCCGGAAACTTCCCAGGGATTCTATAGCACAGACGTCCTTTTGCCCTGTCAGAATGCGTCTTTCGCTGGGAAAGGAGCCACTGTGGCCTCCTCTGAGCCTGCCAAGTTACACACACAGTCCTGACTTGTCATTTTCCTTCTCTTTTCCTTCCTTCCCACCCCCTTTCTTTGAGAGTGGGGGTGGTTAGCCAGCCAGATGAGAGGTACATCTGCAAGTTATTTGCTGAGAGATGAAGGGAGCCCCAGCTGCAGGGCTGGGGGACTAAGGAGAGGGATAGCCATGGAACCGGAATATGGTCATGGAGGTCATGGCCTGTTTTGGGAACTCAGTAGCTTAAACTCTGTGGCTAAGAGTTTCTTTTGTCGGGTGCTTCACCTCCCTCGCCCTCTGTCATTTTTCTTGATGACTATGCAAGCTTTAAATACAGTCTAAGAATCCCAATGCTAGGGAAGCATTGGATGAACTTGGAGGGGAAGTGTGTCCCCTTCCCGTGGTGGCTGCTGAAAACCCTCCAGGACTCTGTGAAACGGAGCTGGGAGACTCGGAGCTGCTTTCTCCTTGCACAATCTCCTGTGCGAAAGTGCCTGGCTCCTGCCCGTATCAACAGTCTTGTTCCAACTGGGACCATTTCCTCCTCCTCCTCCCCCTCCCTACTTCCTGCAGGTGGCTTCTGTAATCCGGTTACCACTGGGGAAGACTCATGTGCATATGCACCTAATCCGAAAATGGCTGGTTTGACTTTGACCTGTGTGGTGACCTTGGAAGGAAGGCAGGGCCTATTGTGTCTGCTCACACCTGGGAGCCATTTTCAACTTTTACAGCC
This sequence comes from Cuniculus paca, assembly GCA_004365215.1. Taxonomy (NCBI): domain Eukaryota; kingdom Metazoa; phylum Chordata; class Mammalia; order Rodentia; family Cuniculidae; genus Cuniculus; species Cuniculus paca. Next base: position 9,727 of record RJWT010028558.1, on the reverse strand, counting down.
CAAGTGGAAGAAATGTGTTTGCATTTATGCTGGGCCTTTCTTTCTGAAGGCCTGTCATTGTTGGGCAATATATAGGGAATGCTAGATTTATTTTGTGCAGAGGCAAGGGTTTGTAAAGATAGTTTACTTAGTATATTGAGTCATACGAAGTGGCCATTTTTGTAGTGCATAAATGATCCAATGTTGCAAATCTCATATGGTTGAGATGTGAAACCAATGTGATAGTCAACTGATGAGGAACACTGATATTGACAGGCATTGCTATATGTGCTCTGTGTCACAGAGCTAGAAAGTGGCAAAGGTGGGACATGATCACATCGCTCTCTGTCTCTGGAGTTTATGCTCATTGTATGGGGTCTAGGAACCTGGGAGGGTTTTGTCTTGGCCAGCGGTGGCATTTTCAAATTGTCTTAGGCATGGAACACTGCAGGCTCATGGGTTCAAGTGTTAAATGTTGCTCTGGGGTGCGGAGTGAGAAGCTTCTCCCTCGAAAAAGTCAGCGAACATCCTCCAGAAGTGTCCTTGCTTTAGAAGTCTCTTTTTGGCCACCTGATGAGCTTATTTTGGGCAGCCCATAGATCAGACTGACACTGCCCACCTCCCTCCCCCAATCACACAGAAGTTGGCTATTCCAAGCCAGTTGATTATTCCAAGCTAGTAATGATCAGCCATCTGTTAAGTGTACAGAGGAAAGTAATCTTGTTGTCAGGGCTCAGCAGAGCCCAAACTTGTTGTTTGATTGTGCCAGCAGATTTGCAGATAGTGGCGACCTGCCCCCAGAGACATCACTTCAAGGTGGATTCCTCTGCAGTGTCCTCACTTCCTGGACATCTTTCAGACCTAAACAGCTGAGGTAGAGGTGCCAGTTTGTGGTTTTCTTTTCTCAGTTCCTCCAGCCGAGAGAGAAGAGTGTGCTGTGAAGGCTGCGGGCCATCGTGCTCCAGTGAGCTCTCTAAGGCCCCTCCCTACTGCTCAGCTATATCCAGGCATTGTCTGGGGGAGCTAAGAAGCATTTGAATGTGGGAGAGGGTTGCTGGAAAGTTAGTTTGCAGAAACCTGGGCTCTTTCCCTACTTAGCTGTAGGATAAAGGCAGGTAAAGCTAGATCTGCACCTTACTCTGACTGGTGTCCTGCGGGCTTCATGGGGGCATGGTAGCCAGAGAGAGCTTATGTCTATGAATCAGGTTTGGAGTCCTGCCTCTATCCTGCCCTCTCAGACCTCAATATGTTTATAAAATGATCGCAGGAAAAGTAGTTGTTAGGATTAACTAGGCAGCACCATGGTTGTTAAGATTAACTAGACATTCCACCCTTGTACAGTGTTTGGGGTATAGTGAATGTGCACCAGGTGTGGGGCAGCTCATTAACCTTGCCAACTGTACACTGAGCTCAGGCACAGGCCAAGTGGGCCTGCTGTTGGAGTTCTACTCTGAAAGGTTTCCGTGTGTTGTTTCCTGAACCAAGAGGCCTGGTATCAAGGCTAGGGTACATGCTCTAAACACGAATCTTACTTGCAGATATTCCTGTGGCTCACTCTCATGAACCAGATGACATTCATACAAAAAATTCGTGTGTGCGTGTGTGCCTAAGTGCTTAACTTTGCCGTATATTCATTCTTTTTATAGGAGCTATAGCATACAACATTAGAATTGATGTTCCCTTCTGTTTTCTCATTGACTGGTCCTCTACCTGGGGTAGGAAGGCACAGCAGGCCGCAGAAGTGTTTAAGCAGTGACTTTCATCTTGGTTGCATTGTAGCATGACCTGAAGAACTTTAAAATCCAGAGCAATTAGGTCAGACTTGGGGTTGCAGGTGTGTGAGGGCCAGGAGCAGTCTTGAACCTAGATAGTGGAGTCATTTATTTTTTAACTTCTAGGTAATTTCAATGTGCAGCCAAAAGTTTTAATGAACAATAAGCTGGGTAATTGCAGGTGAAAGATGGTATTTCTCCTCCTCTCTCTCACCTTTCATTTAAAGTACCCTCCTTCACCTTTTTTTTTTTTCCCTGGGTCTGACCTGGTAGAGGAAATACTAAGGCTGCTCCTCAGTTTAGCACTTTGGATTCTGGGGGCTCCTAGTTGCCACTTGAAATGACTAGTAACTGACTTTTGTGGTGTTGGGGAAGGGTGTCTGATATGGTTAGACCTGACCATGTCATTCGATGATCACAGAACAGACATGTGGGTCCACCCCTCGTTGTGGGTTATCCCTTGCCAGTCCAAAGGTAGCCCACCTACCCTGATTTCCATCCACCCTTAAATCACACGAGGCAACTGCTGTTGCTGGTGGCCCACTTGTGGGGCCGTGGGTTCTTGCTCAAGGCGGCTCACATGCTTGTGGGTTCCGTGAAGGGGCCAGCTGAGCCTGTTCTCCACGTCGGGGAGTCTTTCCAGAGCAGTGCAAGTGATTCTAGCCCGCCCTCCTGCCCCACTGCAAATAGGAGACAAGCAATTTGTCTCTATAGGGGGCCCCTCTAGGCTGTGTGGCCCTTAAGGTATCAAGACCTGGCTCTTCTCTCCCTCATAGTTCCCTCCTGAAAGTGGTATCTAATCTCATTCCACCCCACTCCACAACTGCTGCCCGGTGAAAAACCTGGCTTATTTTTGTCCCATCAGAAATATTTGATGAAGAAATGAATCAAGGACCCTTTCATGTCCTCCCCTCATCTGTGGATAAAAGCCTACTCTTTCACAGCTGACGCTGGCTGCATTTCTGCCTGGTCTCTCGTGTCCTGTCTCAAATTCTACATCAAACTGTTCGGAATGAAAAGCCTGTACTGACTGGGTCTCTGGGTCCTATGCCTGTTTGTTTTGTCACTTTGGTGTGGAATGACTGTCCCTCTCCTGACCCTATCAATGCCATATTCCTATGTGAGAAAATACCCATCCCATCTGCATCTTTTTGTGCCACCCAGTGTACTTTGTGGGCCTTTGGGGGTGGGGTGAGGGACAGTGATGCAGCGGCCACATCATCTTTTTCTCACAGCAGCTGCCCATGACATGTAGCAAAATGTGTGAATAAAAGAATAAACTTGAGAACTGCAAGTGTACAGCTTAATAGCAGAATGCTTGCCTTGCATGCATGAGGCCCTGTGTTCCATCCCTAGCACACAAAACAAAACAATATAGTAAGTAAATAGGCAATTTTAAGATTAGGTATCTGTGGTTCATGGAGCAGTATTGGTTAATTTCAGGCATTTGTTGTCATGGTGAAGGGACCAGCTTAGGACAGGACAGTAGAGAATGGTCTGTTGAGGGGACTTGAAGAACATAGCTCTTTTCAGCCCGGAGATGAGACTTGCTCTCCTTGGTTTATTGAAAACCTGTGCAGGGTGAAGTGGGGGGAAATAGTAGTAGTCACATCTGCCACTGGGGCCGAAATGGCAGAGGGGAGTGGTGCAGCCTGGGAGTTCCAGGGTCTGCTTATGAATCCTTGTTCTGCTGCTTTCTGGCGGTAGCTTCTCAAGCCTCCGTTGCTTGCATAAGAAATGCCCTTACTCATGGCAAGGCCATGACTGGGAAAGGCTGTCTGGTCTTCGTTCACCTGTTCAAGTGCCAGCAAGTGGTTAGAGGAAAGACTTTTCCTGAAGTGCAGATGGAGAATTACTGTCGCTCCTTCTAGGTGTCCAGCTCACAGTGGAAGACACCACCTTTTCTTTCTCCAAGACTAAGGGAAAATAGGGCAGACGCAGTAGTCTGAATCAAAAATTACATTAGGGAGCATTTGGAATTAGAGATGTCAGTAGGTGCCTTGGCAGGGGGGATGCTGTGAAGCTGACAAGTTCAGAACCCTTAAAGGCAGGCACCTTTGCTACAGGACATGTCAGAACCTTTGATATCCCAGTGCTCATTCTGAGCAGCTGTAGCAGAGCCACTGTTCCTGAGATAATTCCATCACAGTCCGTTATGTTCCCTTTCTTTGGCTGACTTGGAGAATGGTAAAATTCATCCCACCCCTACTGGGCAGGGACAAGTACTACTATCATTCTCTAAGTGCTTATCTTTGAGTGTTATTGTTACCTTGGTTAGGAGCTCCCCAGGAATCTTCTGTATAGGCCTATCACATGGGGGCTCATCTGCAAGGTGACATCAGGCCCTCGGAACCCTGCATTATGTGTCTTTGGCTGCCACGAGATCTCTGATGAGAGATTGAAGTGTGCTGTTTCCCATATAGAATGAGTTGCCTGGTTCATGAAGAAAGGGTGTGGAAATCTAACAAGTTTAGCTAATGCAAAATGAAGTAAAATGAAATACCTTCCTCGGTGTGCTCTTTAGTACCTTTGCTATGTCAACCTGCGGTGGAAGTCTGCAAGAGGTGGCAGAGAATGTATGCGCCCATTCCCAAACTTGGTTAGGCCCAGAACTCTTTCCATGGATTACTTCCAGTCTTAGAGATGACATGCTGAGAATCTGGTATTTGGTAGCCTGTGTTTGCCACTTTTGGGGCACGGACATCCAGCAGTCTCTCCTCCTTGTCAGGTGCTGGGAGAGGACACAGGGCTGGATGCCAGCCCCTGATGGCTGGCAAAGGCCACATTAGCTGTCCTAAGCTTTATCAGCAGCACTTGTGCCTCTGGAAGTCAAACCCCTTCCCTCACTGCTGGGTGGAAAGTAAACAGTTCATATGTATCCCGGGTTTCTAAAGTCCCTCAGAACTCTGTGTACCTTGTGCTTGGCTCTGAGAACTGACTAATACCATGTGGATTTGAAGTATAAACTGGAGACCAAATAATGTAGCAGGACGACTGACTGCACTCTGAACTCCTGCAGGCCCTTCATCTGATTCTACTGTGGATACGTTGGCATTTTTTGTTCTTTTAATTAAACTCTTTATTTCAGAGTAATGATTGGTTGACACGCAACTGTAAAACATAATAGAGAGAGATCCCCTGCATGTCCTTGATCCAGTTTCCCCAGGGATGATAGCTTGTAACACTTCTTAGCTGGGATATTGACATTGATACAGTCAAGACACATTTCCATCACTGCCAAGATCTCTCATGTTGTCCTTTTATGGCCACACCCGTTTCTTTTCTACCCCAGCGCCCTTGGTGACTTGCAAATCTGTTTTTCAAATTTATACTTTTTTCCATTTAAAGAGTGGTATCTAAGTGGATTCATACAATATGTATAAGTTTTGCAGGTTGGTTTTTTTCATTCAGTATTAATTCTTTGGAGATTCGCGTAGGTGGTTGTGCAAGTTTATTCCAGGGTCATAATACTTAATATTCTTTATTTGACCACTCACCCACTGAAAGGGATCTAGGTGGTTTCCAGGTTGAGCCTGTTAGGAATAAAACTGTTATGAACATTTTAAGGTTTTGCTGTGATCATAAATTTTCATTTCTCTTAAGATAAATGCCCAGGAGTACACTTAACGACTTGCATGATAGCTGCATATTCAGTGTTTTAAAAAACTGCTGGACTCTTCCAGAATGGCTGTACCATTTTGTGTTCATATGAGCAACATGTGAATAATCCAATTGCTCCTCATTCTGCTCAGCATTTCTTGGTGTACTTTTTAATTTTAGCCATTCTGATAGGTATGCAGTTATATAGCTCACTGTGGTTTTAACTTGCATTTCTCTAGCCAGTAATGTTGAACATTTTATCATGTATTTATTTGCCATCTACAGATTCTTTTTGGCACAGTGTCTATTCATGGTTATTATCCATTTTCTAACTGTATATTTTATTTTTTGCTGTTTGAGTTCTTTGAGTTCTTCACATATTCTAGATAGTTCTTTATTGGTTGTGTGGTTTTAAAATATTTTCTCTGTACCTTGTCATTTTATTTAATAGGGTCATTCTCAGAATAAACTTTCTTTTAATTTAGGGAATAAAATACAGTGTGTTAATTTTTCCTCTTATGAGTTATGCTTTAGGATTAAATCTAAGAACTTTGATTAGCTGTAGATTGAAAAGATTTTCTTCTGTGTTTTTTCCTAGAAGTTTTACCTTTTGCATTTAAGTCCATGATGACGTTTTTAAAAACCTGAAACAGAAGAAAAAGCATGCGGTTCCAGGAAAGAAATGGAACAAGTGTTGGGTATTGTTGGGTCGCGGGACGGACAAACGTGGGAGCAGGCGGCTCTGGGTGCACAACAGTAGTGCTGGCTGCAGTGCCACTGTGATGTTTCTTGCAGGTCTGATCATCTTTGGGGTGAATGAGGAGGACTGCATTAGGGCCAGCTCCCGAAACACATCCTTAACTCTCGCTGAGTGTAGCCAGCTCATGTGCAGAAAGACTTGCTTAAATCATATGATCAGGAGATCAGAAGTCTTCCAGATGGGACAGGAAACAGATCTGGTTTTATTTTTAAAGGTATCATTCCTCAGAGTGGGGAGGGTCTTGTCTTGGAGAATACAGCCCAGTGCTGAAACAGCTTCTTCCTTTGCCTGGAACTGCAGAGCCGTCAGGAAGCTGGCTTGTGAGTCTCAGTGATGTGCCAATGGCAGGCAGAAAAACAGAAGGCCCTTTGTGGCCCCAAGGAAATTTCAGGGGCTCCCCAGCACCCTCGTTCCCCTCTCTTAGTCTTGAAAATCTAATCTGGCTGCTTCTGCCTTTGTTGCTGCACAGAACAGCCCTGGGTTCACATCCTACTTGGTGACTCCTAACCAGGGACTTAACCTCTGAGTTTGAGTTTTGAGGTCCTTTGACAGTCTGGGCTGGACAGCAGTGGGTGGGCAAGTTTCTTGCCCCTGGAGAACGGGTGAACAGTCCTGTCTTTCTTACTGTCTGAGGAAGTAAGAGTCCCTCTACTCACCAGTGTAGAGATGGGAAAGCTGACCACCCAGTCATTTTTAATATAAATAAAGGAGATCTGGGCCCTGCAGCAACTACATGGTGACATGCTGAGGGTCGAGGAGGGCCACATGAGAGAGTGGGTAGGCATGTAGACCCCCAAAGAGGTGTGAGAGAGATGTACAGGGGCTCACAGCAGGATTTGCCCCCACTCTGCATCTGCAGAGACAGATCTGCCTCTGTTTCATCGCATGGTGTGGCCCAGTGTGGGGGACATTTCTCTCTGCTCTATGCCAAGAAGAGGTACAAGGTGCTCTCCAGAGAAACTCTTTTTTTCCTCAGGGATTTTTCTGCTTGCTTCCATCACGAGGCAGTTCCGTGTCCCAAGGAGGAGTGTGGGCTGTGGATTCATGTTCTGGGGTCCAGTCCCAGCCGCTTTGCGTGTTGCTTTGTAACCTTCAGCAGGTTAGTCAGTCTTCTGGATTTCAGCGTCTCAATCTGTGAAGTGCAGTCATGGTGGTAGTAACCCTCCTGGGGTGGGCAGGAGGGTTCCATGAGGGCATACCTGTGAGAACCAGGCTAGAGAGCCTGGCTGCCAGTCAGCACCAGCAGAATGTTCCTGTGTGAAGGCTACTGTTGCACTTGCTGCCCTTTCTACTAAGAAGGAAAGAACAGGGATAGGACACCTTCTTTATGCAGAGGAGCAAGGGGACGCTGCCTCAGAGGTTCCAGTGCCCTGCACACTAACTCTGGCATTGGAACCACTTCCTGGCAGCTGCAGGAGCCCCAGGGCTCCATCCCAGGCTCCAGCTACAAAGGCCCTTTGAAGTTGTCACCACCTGGAGCAAACTCTTCTGCCAGGAGACATTAGGGTGCAAGGTTCAGTGGAGACAGCCTGTACGTGCAGTATCCTCATGTGTCTGGGGAGAGCAGGTGAGGAAAGCCTGGGGCTAGCCTGGACCACTGCCCCCCGCAGGGATCAAGTCCCTCAGTCTGATGTCTGAGTTCACCTTACCTGCCCTATACATTCATTTACCTAATTGACAAGCACATTAAAATAATAGGCAGGAGAGCCACACATAGTGTTTCCTGCCTTTTCTCCTGCGTAGATCTTCATGCACATTGATGAGCTGTATGTCTCTTTGGTTCAGCACAGAGCTTTGGACATTTTCTTGGGCATACACCTGCCTGAGCTGACACAGAAAGGCAGCCACAGGGATATGTAACGTGGGCACTGGTGATGTCGTGTATTCCAGTCCTAGATGGTAAAGTCTAGTGACAGAGCCGGCCGGCCTTGGACTCCTGGTGACCCCTCCCAGTGTCTGACCACCCTTTGTGAACTTTGGGGCACCATCATCGTTCCTTCCCAGGATTGGAGTCTTTCCCACCTATCCTTCTAGTGAGGTGAGCCTGCCTTAGAGGAAAAGAACTCGCTCCTTAGTCAGGGTTACTGGGGCTGGTTGTCAGCCATAAGGGGTCCTTTCCTTGCTTTGTGCTTGGTTGCTGCCATCTCCTGCCTTGCCCACGTTTCTTGGCCAGAAGCAGCAGCTCAGCTCCTGGAGTGTGCGTCAGTGTGTGCCACTAGCTTGTTGTGTGAGGGGGTCCTTTCCTCCCTCCTCAAGGAAAGAGTGAAACAGGCCTGGGCACGTGACCTTGATGGTTGTGATGAGTGACCTTGGGCATGTTCTAGCGAGAACTCAGGGGAGGCCAGGTCAGCTGTGCAGTATTCCCAGACCTTTGGTTGTGCAGGGTTGGTGATGCAGCTGAATTGGACAGTGCCGATCCACTGACCCCCTCCCCCCAGGCTGGGCTGGCATCTGTGAGAGCTTGAGCCTTGTGCAGGGTTGTCTGTGTGGCCAAGAGAAATGCTACTAGTGTGCTGGGGTGTGTAAAGGTGGCAGGTCGCCCGGAAAAGGAGCGGAATAGAAGTGATATATTAGCTCATTTAGAGGGCAGTAAAACTGAGTGGTTGCGAGGTGGCCATGTTGCCCTGACCACAAAGAATAAGTACTTCTGGCTTTTCTGATCCAAAGGTGCCCATACATGGATGGGAATTCTGGTAGAAGTGACTCGTTCTTGACTTTCTGTCTCCTAACTCAACTTGCCACCGCGTTGCCCTACCCAGATGACAGGACAGATTCCCTCCCTCCAGGCACAGAAGGGACTCCTTAAACCTTTAGAAGTCCCTGCCAGTGTTAGGATGGCCCAGCTTCTCTCATCAGGATGTGTGGCCCAGATGTGGCTTGCACCAAGAGGCCCTGGGTCAGCAGTGACTACTTGGAACTGCCAAGGCAGGAGTAGGGAGGCGCTGAGAGCTGGAACTCAGAGGGTAAAGCTTCCTGTCAGGGCTGGGGCTAGGAATAGTATCAGGTAAGCAGACCTGGCTCTTCCACGAACAGCAGTGTTTAGGGTTAAATGGGGCTTGGGAATAAATAAAACATAAATAACTCAAATCCAATTCTAATGTCAATCTAAAAGAAAGTTAACTTTATATACTTTTAATGATTTTTCTTCCTAAAAGTTTTAACAGGAAGGTATCATCCCATTTTTTTCCCCTTGAATAACCTTCAGGAAATTGAACTAAAAGTTATAATTCATTGTGTACTCAATAGATACCAATTGAGCATCTTTTCTATTCTCAACTCCCCCCCCCCCCGGGTACCAAGGATATAACAGTAAATAAGATGAGCTGAAAATCCCAGGCAGAGTTCAGCATACATCCTACTGACTGCTTCATATTTGAGAGTACACATATTTGAGAGTTTTGTTTTCAATTCATATACTTTTAGACCAGTTTCAGATTTATAGAAAAAACTGAGCAGAAAGTATGGAATTACTACATTCCCTCCCTTACTTTTTCTCTGTCTTTACACCATTTTTGTGGGCCCTATTTTTTGTCTGTTCGTTTGTTTTGGTATTGAGGATTGAATTTGGGGCCTTCACACTGAGCTAGGTCTCCAATCTTTTTTCTCTTTTTTTTTT
>RJWT010028557.1:0-15184 GCA_004365215.1 Cuniculus paca | reverse complement strand
ATTAACAAAAAAAAAGAAAGTAAGAATGAATCACCTGCCTCCGAAAGAAATTGGTTGCATAGACACGCAAGAAATTACTTTAGGTAATATTAGAAAGCACTTTTGAGTGTACCGAAATAATACAGATAGAGCTAAGAATATGTCCTGCACTTGAATAGTCTAACAGTAATTGCCATTGTCGGGATGCCTGGGTCCCCCACAGAATTCATATGTTGAGGTATAATTACTGATGTGGAGGGGTCAGGAGGTTGCGCTTTTGGAAGACAAGTAGGCAGGGGAGGGATGGGGGGTGAACTTTCACAGAGAAGGTTTGGGCCTGTGCAGGGACCCTGGGGCTGGCTTGCCTCTTCTATCCGAGGGGGACACAACAGGAAGACAGCAGTCTGCCTCCCTGAAGAGGGCCGTGCCCAGAACCTGACCACATGGTGCGCTGATCTCTTCCGCCCCTGTGAAGTTCCTGCAGGTGGCCAGTCACCTGCCTATGGCATTTTGTTAGAGCAGCCCAGACAGACCAAGACGGTGACTTTAGTACTATTTTAAAACCTACCTGATAATACAAACATAGTAGTGTGAGTTTCTGAGGGCCATCATAACAAATGACCACAAAATTAGCATGCAGCAGAAATTCTAACTTCTCATGGCTCTGGAGGGGAAAAGTCTGAAATCCAGGTCCTGGCCACTCCGCCTCTTCTGGAGACTAGAATGTGCCCCACACTCCTATCTAGGTCCTGTTGGCCGCAGCAGTCCTTGCTGATTCCTGGATTCTAAACTGACCAGTCCAGTCTGGGCCTCTGTCTTCACCTTGCCTTCTGTCTTTCTCTCTTTCATTCATGTGTTCTCCTTTACAAGGATATTTGTCGCTGGTCATAGGGCCCATTTGAAAATCCAAGATGCTTTGATCACAAGGTTTTTAACGTAGTTACGTCTACACAGACCCTGTATCCAAGTAGAGTACATCAGTAGGTTCAGCCTGCTTTAGTGTTCTCCCGCAGAAAGTTGAAGCTGCAGTCGCCATTGTGGTAGCCACCAGTCACCTGTGCGATTCCAAGTTGAATGAACTAAGTTAAAAATCGTGTGCCTTTGTCACGGCAGTGATGCTTCAGGTGCTCTGTGTCCACACGTGGCTGGTGGTGACTGTAGCTGGATATTCCTGGTGCACATCATCATCACGGGAAGTTCTACAGCTAGGCGCTGCTCTAGAAGCTTCCCGGGTGATAAGGGATGAGGTAAATTGTATCAAAAGAGAGTAAAGAACTAACCCAGCGTGGAGGAGCAACTATAGGACCACTGACCTAGTTGCTCCAAAGATTAAAAAAGCATGCAAAAGATAAAAGCACAAGATGGGAAGGAATATAATTCTATACTGAAGGCTATCGAGACTCGTAAAAGATAACCACTTTTAATGTCTGAACAGTTTATGGGCCCTGATTCGAATAAACCTGCTGTAAAAGAAAGAAAGATATTTTTTAGACGATTAGGGAAATTTGTTTACGGTCAAGGCATGAGATGATACCAAGGAATTGTTAATTTTAAAATGGTATAATGGCATTGTTATTATATAGTAAAACATTCATGATTTTAAATATGCTTTCTAAAACAAGTAGGTGATACAGAACTATGATTTTTACTTATACTACTTTGCAAAAAATTAATAGAAAAATAGATAAAAATGTGGTAAAATCATAATCATTGAATAAAGAATTGGGTAATACAAACACATTGTGCTGTTAGCTATACTTTTGGATAATTACAAGTTTTCATTATATTAACTTTTAAAGTGTAATCATTTTTAGAGTTTTCTAGTCTAACATAAACAAAATAGATATTAATATGGAAATTAAACACCTGCATAAAATTCAAGAATACACTTCCCACCTTTTAGCAAATGTGAACTTTTAAAAGACTTAGCATCTCTAAATCTTAGTTTCTAGCTCCATCAGATTGAGACTTTGTACACTGTGAGAATTAAGTTACGTAGTTATAAGAAAATACGTCACAAATGTTATTGTTAGTGTCTGCTCTTCTTGGTAGGTAGATGAAATAATGGATAAGATAGAGCCTGTGTGACAGAATCTTCCTAATCTGAGGTGATTGGAAGGCAGTCTCAATTATGCAGTTATGTTTTAGTCCCGTTTTCTTTTTAGTTCGTGGAACCAGCTACTTCTTATCATTTCCACTGCTCTACCTTCATGCAAGCCACCCCGTCTCTATCCAGGGTTGTCGAAGGGACTCCCTCTCTAGTCCAGTACCCTACCACCTTCAATCTATAGCAGCCAGAGACGTCTTTACCCTGTGGTTGGATCTGGCCATCTCACTGCCATCCAAAGCCAGAACGATGCCATGGACCTGGATGCGTGATCCAGGTCTCCATTCCGCTCTGGCCTCCAATTCCTCACTCTCTCACACTGCCCACCTGAGGGCCTTTGTACCTGCTGTCTCCCTGCCTGGAATATTTTTTCCCAAGTTATCCTGAAATTTAACTCCTATATTCTTTAAGCCTTTCATTTAATATTCTTAGTGGTGCCTTTCCTTTCTGCATACTTAAAAGTGTAATCCCCAACACCTACTAGCTTACCTTGTTTCGTTTTCCTCTGTACTACTTATTAAAAACATAGTCCTAAATTTTCTATCTCCTCCTGTCCTACTAGAATAGAAATTCTGCAAGGGCAGGGATATGCATTATCACTTCCTCCCCAGCTTCAACCACGAACTAAAAGAAGACGGCAACATGTAGGTACTCGATGAATGCAAAATTTTGTAAAAAATGTTTTTAAAAAGTTGTCTGTTCTTTAGAGGAGGTATTTATGGGTCAATCAGAATGATTTCTATTTATCAATATCAGCTGGCCTTCTTTCAAATTTTTATTTTGAAAGTATTGAAATTTCTTGAGAAAAGATATGCTTTTGTAAACAATTTAAGTATTTTCCCAGTAATTGCATAGGTTCTATTATTTATTATGTTAACTCTTTTTAGATAATGTATTTAAAGAAAGTACTGTACCTAAATAAATTTAGAATTGACTTATTTTGATATATTTTTACCATACAAATTTTAAAGGACATAAATGACTTATTCAGCATTTTTTGCTTTTATGTTCTTCCTGTGTTGTAAGTTCTTTTATTTTTTTTTTTCCTGTGGCACCGGGGATTGAACTCATGACCTCGAGCTTGCCAGGCAGGCGCTTAGGCCACTGAGCTAGATCTCCAGCCCTTGTCTTTTTGAGACAGGGTCTCACTATGTGGTTCAGGCTGGCCCTTGAGCTCACTTTGTAGCCCAGGCTGGTCTCGAACTCACAACAATACTCCTGTCTCAGCCTCCTGAGTGCTGGGATTACAGGCGTGGGCCACTACGCCTGGCTTAAATTCTTTTCAAATTGAGATAATTTACATATAGTGAAATGTTCAGATCTTAAGTGTATAGTAGAACACGCTCTATTCTTTTTGGTAAATGTTTGTTAAGATAGAGAATGTTTCTGTCACTTACAAATGTCCCCTCCTGCCCTTTCTGATTCAATGTTTTCTCCATTCCATGAAAAAATTAATCTGATTTCTATTACCACAGAATTGTTTGGCCTGATCTAGAACTTCTCATAAATAGTAATTCCTTTTTGTGTCTAATTGTCTTACTAAGCATGGTAACTTTAAGATTTGTCCCTGTTACTGGATATTTGAGCGATTTCTTGTTGTTGCTGATTTATATTCAGTTGTATAAATAGATCATAGTTTGGTTACCCATTCTCCTGTTGATGGACATCCGAGATACAAGATGTGATTTAAAAATATATGTTATTAAATGTTTTACAAATTTATTACAGTAAAAGAAACATTGTCATTAATCACCTCAGAGTGCTACCCCTCCATCTTGGTCACTTTTTTGTTGCTGACACACACGAATTAAAGGTAGAAAGGTGCATTTTCGCTTACAGTGTGTAGAGGTTTCCATTCATAGTCAACTGACTTCAAGACAGGGCAGCATGGCAGAGGAGAAACAGTCCATGGCAGGACAAGCAGGAGCTGCTTGCCATCCTCTCCCTTTTATTCCATTCAGGCCATTAGCTTATTGGTTGATGCCACCCATACCCAGGTTGGGCCTTCCCATTTCCATACCCAGAACTATGCTAAATCAACCACTGGACTAACTTAGTTATCCCACATCCTTAATTCAGATTAACACACCCTAGATCCACCCACATCCCCAAAGCACCACCTGTGTACACATGAGGCTTTTTGGGGAGCATCTAGATACAAGCCATAATACCCTCCCATCACACACCTCTACCCATTGTTCTGTGGCTGCTTTGATGTCCTGAGTTCGTTCAAAGACTTCTACCTTTCATGGTCGTTCTGACTTTGGGGAAAAGTGAGAAGTCGCATAGCACAGATCATGTGAATGAAGTGGATGAGGACACATCACAATGTTTGCATGAGCCTGGCAGCAGTGGCATTCACTGTATTTTCAGTCACACCTCATGAAGACACTCACGAAAGAAGACTTCCAGAACTGCTTCAGAAAGTAGGAAGAATCATGGAATGAATATGTGTGTTCAAAGTGAGGGGGAGTATTTTGGAGGGGTTTAATGACAATGCATCTTTATAATAAAATTTTAAATATTTAAACATTTGCCACCCTTGTCAATTGCCCCTTATATTTCCGTTTTTTGCCATAGTGAATAAAGCTGCTGCCAAACATGCCTCAAGTATTTTTGTGGATACCCATCACTGTTTTTCTTGCAAGTACCTGAAAGGTGATTGACTAGGACATAGCAAGTGCGTGCATCTAGTTTTAGAAGACTTTTCAGATTGTTTCCCTATTGGATTATGCTGTTTATGCTCCCACCAGCTGTGTGTGAAGCTGTGGCTGCTCCAACACTTGGCATTATCATTTTTCTTTTGTTTAAGTAAGGCCATCTCATTGTGGATTAGCTTTCCCTGAGCATCTATCCGGGTGTGTGCTTTCTTATTTACTCAATAGGCGTATCTGGTTCTCTTTCTGTTAAACATCTGTTTAGCCTTTTGATTCTTCTAGTATTAAGCCTGGCCAGATCAATTGTACTTGCAAGTATTTTTTTATGTTTTACTCAAATCCTAGCTCAAGATGTGTGTTGCAAATTGTTGCTCTCATTTGTCTATCATCTTCTTTATTCTTTTTCATGAGAAGGTCGTAAGTCTGGTAAAGTCCAATGTACCAGTTGTTTGTGGTTCATGTTTCCTCTGTCCTCTCCAAGCAATATTTGCCTACCCCAAGATTGAGAAGATATCGCTCTTTATTTTATTTTAATAGCTTATTGTTTCAGCCTTTATGTTCACATCTATCGCCCATCCTGAATTGATTTTTGTTATGGTCTGATGTAGGGGCCAAGGGTGTTTCCTTACAGATGCTCGGTTTTCAGTCCCACTTACTCTTTTATTCAGTTGCTGGGGCCTGTTGTGGTAAATCTTTTCACAAACTCATGTGGTTCTGCTGCTGGACTCTGCTGTGTTTGTCTAAAGCTTTCCAGTAAGTCTTGAAGTAGGAGGGTAAGTCTTCCAATTTCAACCTCATTTTTAAAAATTATCTTGGCTATTCTTCATCCTTTAACTTCCCAAATAAATTTTAAAATCATATTTTTAATGTTTAGAAACTAAGCCTGTGCCAATTTTGATTGGTACAACATTTAATCTATAGATCCATTTGGATGGATTGACACTGTGCCAACATTGAGTTGTTTTAAATGGTGTTTTTTTATTTAATTATCTAGTTTATTACTGTTAGTATGTAGAAATGCTCATTTTTAATTCAACTTGAATCATACAGCAGTAATAATAAAAACTGAAGTTTATAAAAATATCTCTGACATAAAAATTACACCTAAAAATATATATTCAAAGAGCGATCAACTCAGAATGACCTTCCTAGTAAGATTATTGGACTTCAAAGGAAAGCAAATAAAATACTGTGAGCAGGTAAGCAAAAAGAGCAAGTTACTCATATGTAATTTATAAGGGAAATAAACTTAGATTTTCGTCCAGCTTTTCAATGGCAATACTGTCATAATCAAACTGAGTCACATATTTAAAATTCTTAAGGAAACAAGTGAGCCACTAGTTTTATATCCAGCAGAACCAGCCTTCAGATATAAAAGGGGTATTTTTAATGAGCCTGAGAAGTATCGACCTGTGAGTTATTCCTGAGGAATCTAGTAGATGACTGCATATTCACAGATAGGGGACTGTTGGTCCTTACTGACGTGTTTACTGTTCCATGAACGGGTGCTTGCGGAGCTAGTATTAAGTGAGAATTGGACAGGATGGCTTTAACACTGTGGATACATTGTGACTGCAGAGGGAACATAGTGACGGGAGCACATCGAACGTTAACTCCTGGTAGTCATTCCGCTGGTAGCGTTGGTATTGAGAACTGTAACTCCCTAAGTTGCACACACATACACACACCTGAAAGAGGAGACCAAGTGTAATCACGAGATATTTGGTGGTGGTGTTAACTGTTTCTTAAGAAGCAGGATTCCTGAAATGGAGAAGGCCGCCCCCAGAAGCGCACGGGCTGGGACGCAGTTTAAGTGTGGCCCCCAGAGGTGCGCGTGCCGGAGGCGGTCTCCAGCAGGGCACCCTTGTGAGGTGCGACCTTTACCCCGTGCTCCTCCAGGGAGGTCCTTGCACTAATCAGGGTCAGGCCCTCAGAAGGCGTTCCCTGTTTCCTGCTTCCAGAAGGGTCTCCCTTGCCCACAGCCCCACCACGGCTACCCTGGTGTGGCGGCACAGCTGGGGGCCACCCTCATCTGCACCTGCGCTGTGCTCTGCGGATTTGGGGCATCCAAAGCTGTAGGCTAAATTAACCTCCTCGCTCTAGGAAGTTAGACTGCCGCGAATATGTCCTCGGAGAGCAGGAAAGGAACCCACGCAGGGGCTTGCCTGGGGTGTGTGCCAAGGCCTGTTTCTGGTCCACTGTGTTACAGAACAAACACGTTTTGCTTCACAGCAATTCTTTAGTGTATGGTTTCGTTGCGTACACATTTTGAAATCTTTGTTTTATCTCGTAATCTAAGGTTAAACAACAAATAAAAAGGTTATAATTTACCTTACCAGAAATTTTGACTATTAGGCACACTTGTGTTACAGAAACCTGCTCGTATCTTGCACTGAACGTGTTCTTTTTGTAAGGAGCTGTCTGTGGATAGCTGAAACCAGGCTGTTCCCACCACGTGGCGTTTATCTCGCAGCCCTGGGTAAACACTGCAAATCCACACCCATTCACTTGTCTCCCTCCTCAGGACCTCACACCATTCCCGCAAGTGGGAGCAAGGCTCTTTCCTTCCAAGGCCAGCCTTGGGGTGCTGCCTTTGTAGTACCCCTCAAAGTCTCTGGCAGAATCGATCCCCACCTACTGCACATGCAACTCTGTTTCCATGGATCATGGTTACCTCAGTGGGCCACCTACTCTGTATGGTTTTTTCTTTCTAGTATATTGTATAGAATCAGCAAATACTGAGTAAATTCATGTCAACCAAAAATTAGCAGAAAGAAACTTAAGGATTTATTAGTCTAGTTGTGGAAGCAGACTGTCTAGAATGAATCAATAAAATGTTTTTGTTTTGTTTTGTTTCTGCAACCTTGTTCCAACACGGGGAAAAGACCCAAGGTTCTCCAGCCAGAGGGAGGGACACACAATGGAAGGAACAGATAGTCAGGGACATGCGAGGTTTACTTCTGACGCTGGATATGCAAGTGACGTGGTGGAAACAGTATCGTTTGGGTTACTCATCTATAGCATCTCTACAGACAGAGCATATTTAGTAAAAGTTACTGGCAAAGTTCTATAAAATTTATGTAATACAAATGTGCCTAGTATTAAAAAATTTTGGTAAATCCTATTACATCTTTCTTTGTTAGTTTAACCTTTTATTATAAAATGAAACAAAGATGCAGAAGTTCAAACAAAGTAAATTCATAGGTCAAGGAAATATGTAGCTGTGTAATATTTAATAGGAGAGCATTTACTGGGTATCTGATTGAAGAGGAGATGGATTTTTAAGGTCCATGTGGAGCTACATGTGAGTGTTGCATCTGTTATGCTGGAGAAAATTAGAGTAAGTATTTGAATGCTGAAGAACTGGTTCTCCTAGTGAAAGTGGTTGATCTGAGGGTACCAAGCGTAAGCTCCGTGGAAAGTGATTGGAAGAAAATCATCACAACTGAGTTGACGGTGTAGTTGTGCCCAGGCTTGGAAGACAGGGATTAAAGTTTGATTTGTTATGACTGACAGCTGTTAGAAACTTTTTCATACTTAAAAATTTTGTAAGTTTTCTTTAACATGGATTTTCTAAAAATTCAAATAGTGGCAAGGTATATCCAATTCCACTCTCTAGAGGCAACTACTATGTGTGCTTCCAGAATTTTCTTTTTATTCAAGAATATCTTTGTACAATTTATAAATATTATATACACTTATGCATATGTATTATCTCCTTTCAGAATAGGAATACTATGAATCTTTTCTGTAAATACAAAATACCTATTTAATGGTTCCCTATTAATGTTCATTCGAACTGTTCAGTTTTTTGCTATTATAATAGCACTCGGTCTGTTTTTCTTTTGGGTTATATCTGTATATAATATCTGTATTATAATCTGTAGTTGTAATAGAGAAAATAATCTCATATAGTATTGTTACAACTTTGAACAACTTATTTTATGGCTATTTTACTACTTCCTCTGTTTTCTATTTTCGTTGACATGATCTGGGTTTGTTTTGTGTATCTCTCTCCTGCTTATAATTTGTTCTTTCAGTGGTTTCTTTGCAATGATATTTACTGTACTTGAGCCTCTATTTCTTAGTTTATGAACTTTAAAGTATAACTGTTGATACCTGCTCTTCAAGGAAAGAAAATAAATAGATTAGTGGTAGTCTTATCTACTACTTTATTGGTTTCTGATTTTTACTAGTAACATTATTTTTATAGTATCAGAATGCACAATACCTACATTTTTATGTTATTGTTCCCATAATGCCTAGGCTTAGCTTTATAAGTAAATGACTGTATTATCATTCTACAGATTGATCATTGTCTTAGTCTGTTTTTGATGATATAACAAGTAACTAAGTACTAGCCAATTTATAAAAACTGGAAATTTGTTTTCGCACAGTTCTGAAGCCTGGGGTCCAAGATCACTTTCCAACGAGCCCTGCCTTTTCCTACCACACTAGGGATTAAATTTCAACAAATCAATTTTGCAGGGTGTCCAGAGCAGGGAAATCAGGTTGAATTTTTCATTTTGACTCAATTCTCAGTCGACTGCTTTTCATTATTAGTTTTTCAAAATGAGTTAACAAGTATAATATTTCATTCATGTTTTTAAGTGTTTGCAAATGTTGTTATTTTGCCTTTATTCATGTTTCAAGCCAGCTTGAATTTTCCTGAACTTCAGATGACTTTATTTTTCACCTCCAAGACACTTGCTGCATGTGATAAGCTCTGATGTTTTCTCTCTTTACTGTATTTAACTTTAAATGCTTATACAATCAATTAAATTAATTTTGTGTTCTACAGTGTTTGAAATGTAAGGAAAAGAAAACCGTGTTAAACTATTATGTTAGATATAGGTGTGTAGTGACCCATGTCCCCAGTAACTTCAGTTCTACATAGTTTTTCAAAATAATCTTCTTTCTAAATTTGCTTCATGTACTACCCTAGGAGTTTGTTCCCAATGTTTTTTGATTTTGAAAGAGCAGGTTACCCTGAAAAGAGATCAACCCTCTTCTTAATGAACTCTGCTAGAAGACTGGTTTCATTTTCATGAGTTAGGGTTTGTCTTTGTCTTTCTGGCTTCCAGATAAAGGTGTTGCTTACCTCTGTCATCTCACAGGGACTGCTAGGAAGACAGACAGCTCCTAGCCCATTGTGCTGCTGGATCCTCACCAATATTTGCCCACAATTCCAGCCCTGTACTCCTCTCTATGCATTCACTTTTTCTAAGGAAAAGCTTGTTGTCTATGCTCCTTTGGACAATATCCCTGACTTTCAAGAAAAGATACACCCTGCTAGAGACACAGACATATGGCCTCTTGTGGGTTATTCCCTCTTTGGGGCTGAGTCCCAGTTTCATTGAAAAATAGGAGATTATGGCCATTTTCTAATCCAGTTGTGGATGGAAACTTCTTCCCAGTTTCTCAGTTGTTCACTTAGACTCTCAGGGAAGGAAAATAACCTTACTTAGGCATTAGTATCAACTTCCATTAGAGACCCTTAATTGCACCAAGATGCAATGGAAATCTTTGAGGAATATTATTGCGGCGGCCTTTTAAGGTATACACCTGAGTAGGATGAGGTGACATACCAAAAACTTAGAAAAATCTAGATGAGCATAGTCCAGCAAAGCTTTCTACAGTGCTGAAATTTGATTTCAATGGGTTCAGATTTACATTTTTAGAGCCACATACTGCTGCTGACCACCACATTGGATAGGACAGATCTGGGCAGTGTAAAAGCCTCAACACCAGACTGCAGCTACTAATGCAGAAATAAGGGAGGACATTCCAAAAAGAAAAAAAAAGTCAATATTTTCATGGGAAAAGAGGGAAAAAGGAAATTTAAATAATTCAAAAGCAGTCTGTGCAGGAGAATGAGGAAACCAGTAGTATGGTACCATGAATTTAAAAAGGGCATAGTATCAAGGTTATTTTTTAAAAAACAGATATTTTAACAGTTTGTATTCCCCAGGTTAAGAAGATGTACATGTTGAAACGACTAAAAACAATTAGAATTCTCACAGGTAATGGGGGAGTTCAGAGCCACAAAAACAAAAAAAAATTTTTTTGACACTTCTTTTGTGAGACAATCTCTTGTTCTCCACACACCCCTTCTCAGAGACTCCTTGTCCTCCCCCACATGGAGAAACCCTGATATGTGGCATAATAATGATGGTTCGGAGAAATTACTGCTTCACCTACTGAGTGATTAATATGAAATTAGTTAGTGCAACATTCACTGGTGCAGAGAGGATCAGGGAGAAACTTGTTTTGTTTTACAAAGGAAAAATAAAAGGTAAAGTACTGCTTTGCCTCCTCGGAGTACTTTTCATCTGAATCTCTACATACTCAGCACGCTTAATTAATAAGAAAACCTCTGAGAAACAGAGGGACAAAATAAGGACCACACATTCTAGTGATCTATTTCTGTGATTGTAGAAAATCAAGCTTGGCATTTTCCTCTTCCTCTAATGCACAAGCAGAGCCCCATGCGGCACCCAGCAGATATTCATCTTTCTGCTGAACGATTTCTCTCGAAGGCATACCACTTATGAAGGAGAGGAGAATCCCACCCCCAACTTTATTGATGTCTTTCACTGTATTTGCAATGGAAATCCATCCCTATCATCATAGTGCAGCAAGCATTCTCTGATAATCAAGTGTGCACCATCCCTGGAAAGATTGTTTTGTTGCAGAATGGATCAGGCCATCTTTTTTATCAAAAATTATTCAAAACAAACATCCATGAATCTAGGACTAACATGCATTGAAAGAGGACAGGCCAGGCCCTTAACAGGTGCCCTACTGTGTCATCTTCCTTTCATCTTAATTCAGAATCCCTTCGAGATTCAAGCTGCCTCATGCAAAAATACAAATTCTTCTAATTACTTGTATGTGAGATACATGGTTTTGCCTAGTCGAAGGAGATATACAGTAATATACCCTGGCATTTATTTTCATCTGTTGTGACTTGAGGATAGATGCTGGGGGTTTTTTGTTTTTTTATCCTGTGCCTTTTTATTGTTTGTTTTGTTGCTTTTTCTATCCCCTGCTCAATTTCTTTTCTCGTCCTTTCTACTCAAAAATATAAAAAATAAAAACAAAAAAGCAGTCCTACCAAAAGAGGAAATACCTTGAAAACTCATGGCTTCTAAGGTTTTCACAACGGGTTTGATGTTTTGTAAAATAAAACTAGCTGCCATGTACAAAAACAACTGTTTTTCTTTGAAGAAGAGAGGATGCTACGGGGTTTCAGTTTTTGTTTTGTAACTCATCCAGGCCTTCTCTATTTGTCTTCAGGTGTACTCAAATCTTTCACTTCCAACCGCAGCACTTTTGTAGTCCCTGAATTCTCTTCCTTTCCTGGACATTTTTCTTTAGCACCGAATCAGCATCGCCTTACTCTCCCACCTCTGCATCTCACTACACCGTTTTGCCCAGTGATGGGAGGTTAAATTCCTTTCTAATTAGTGCTGAAGACCCCCTCACACCATCGAGGTGTGTCATTGTCTAATGGGGTGTCACAGCAGCCTCTCCAGTGTATCACCAACTGGGAATTTGGGACAGCTAATCTAGCACTTCACACATTAAATGTCAAATTCTCCAAATTCTCGTAGATTTGAAATTCACCTAAGTATATTTTTCTGCTTCATTCTCAGTAATATATCCAGTGGCCCTGATTAGAAGTAGCATTTTTTAATATCACTTAAGGCTTTAGGCTGATGGAATTCTGCCAGTAATGGTGTTTAATTCACTTATATGTGCCAATTCATCTCTGTCAGGAACCTATTAATTTCTTCATTATTTTTTTCTGTTCCTAGCCCCTGTGTACCGAGATACAATGATCCCCATTTGTGTAACCAAAAAACTTAGCATCTTATAAATTACCCCGATCCCATTACTTTTTAGTCACCAGGCTCTGTATTTCTTTTTCATACTTAAATCAATTTTTGCAAACTCTTTGCTTTAAAAGAATGCACTAGAACTCCAGAACACTAAATAATGAAGTCATAGAAAAAGTGTAAGATTATGACAGTCCCTTTAGCATGTATCCCTATCCCAAGAAAGACTTCCTCAGTATCACGCCAGAGGTGCACTGTTACCACAAATACCTTCCATTTGCAGAGAAAGACTGTTATCAGCCCATTATCATAAGCACGAAATCAAAATATCTATGCCTTCGCTATCCAAATAGAGACCCCAAAACAAATAAAGATCAAAGATATAAAATGAATCCTCTTATGCTGTTGGCACTTCTGCATGGTGTGATCTTGAGAAAACAGGAAAGTGGCAGTTAAGTGACTAGCAAGAGTGAACAGACATAGGTATTTCACTGTGTTAGCACAAAAAACTCATGTTACTCTGCTACCTCTTCTACGTTTTTCAGGATTGGAGCAAAACATCAAGAGCTAAGAGAAAAGCAAGCGAGATGTCTTCTGGACTATGCTACTGGTACAATTGGATCAGTGCATGATATGGATGATGATGAAATAGACCCCAATTATGCCAGAGTGAACCACTTTCGGGAGCCATGTGCATCAGCAAATGTCTTCAGATCTCCATCTCCTCCTCGGGCTGGACCATTTGGTTACCCTAGGGATGGCCGTCCACTGTCTCCGGAGAGAGACCACTTAGAGGGTCTCTACGCCAAGGTCAACAAGCCATATCAGCCACCAGCTCCAGTTGACAGGTAATAAAACTTAGTGAAAGATGAATGTAGTTTTAATTCAGTAAGTTTCAAATCATCCCTACTGCTGAAGCAGATAAAAATATATCTTTCCATCTATTAACGCTGAATGACATGGTGCCCCAGACAAGTGTGCTACTTTGACCTACCCGTAAGGTATGAGCCATCAAAAATAAAACAATAGCCGGTTATCAAGTGGCATGAATGAATAGTAGTGGTAGTTCTCATGGTGCAATGGAGAGCAATTTTTGCAGGAATATTGTGACAGAGAAGGAATGATGAAAACTGTGAAGGAATATTGTCCTTTCTCCTAGGAGCCCTATTGTATAGGACTTAAGAAGATGGCCTGGCATTTAGAGGTGAGGAGTCAGGGAAGAGAAAACAAGAATTCCAAGTAGGTGTAGTCGAAGTGGAATTATAGGTAGCTACAGAGGTGCAGGGAAGTTTGTAAAGTAAAACTGGGATTTGATGCTTGAAAACAATGTGACTTTATGTAGAAATTAATGGATGATCAGAGGTAGAAAAGGAGATAATCTTGGCAAAGGAGTTTGATGAAATAGAGAAATATAGAAAGTGACAAGGCCACAGATCTTTAGGTTTAGCAACTAAGAAAAGACATAATAGGACCATCTGTCAGTACAAGTGAAGTAGGTAGGAACAAGATCATTCCCACCCCACCTCCTGTCAAAATTAAAAAGTCCTGTGTCTTGAAAGAATGACCTAAAAGAGTTGTGGTCACTATGCATTGCTAGGTGACCCTTGGAATTCACATGCAAGGGGGTTGACTGGCCTCACTCCATCTGACTGCAGTTTGGAGTCTGGAGGGCGGAGGTGGCAGGGTGTGTGGCTTGTGCAAAGAGCTCTAATTCTAGATGAGAAAAAAAAAAGAGATGTTTTCCAGATTTCTTAGGGATCTAAAAAACACCCTTTCCTATTAGTAACCAGCTTTTGTGTGATAGCATGATATATTGCATATGTTTACCGTTTACATTTCCCCAGCTGGGTGATATTATGCACTTTCAATTAGGTTGGGGAGAGGAAGGGAAATCATGGCATTTTTATGCAGACTGTAAAGTGTAGCTTCACAAGACTGATTACCTTTCAGAGCCTTTCCAATAACCAAGTGAGAAGGAAGGAGCAATTTTTAATCCTTACTGTCAAGCTTCCCGGTTGATGATATTAAAGAAAGATGGTCAAGTTTTTCTTTGGGACAAAATGAAAATATAAATTCCTATGACTGTGTGATACAGCCATAATAACTAAACTGCTAATTCCAAGGATTGATTAGGACTTGGCCTTTTTCTCCCCAGCCTTTATAGAAGGTTGAATTTTATCGTGTAAATAATAGCACCGTGCATGAGTCTGTTCTGGCCTAAAGCGTAGTCAATCTTCCTTTCCCTAAATTGGATAGGTCTTCAGAGCAGTCCCGTTTGCATGGATCTGTTGCTAGAATCCCAGCACAGAGGGACTTGGGCCCCCCAAGCTATTATTTCCCAATGTTAATTCCATGAAAACAAAAGCGAACACTCTAGAAGAAGAGGTTCTCAAGTCAAGCTCGTAGGAAGCATTCTGGGCTGAACCACGGGATCAGATTTCCTCACTGTGTTCTTATTCCCAAGATACTAATTTGCATTCAACATCTCTAAAAAAGTCGTACAACAAATGGACTTTCATCGCACCCCAAATTTTCATCTTTTAAAGCTTATTTTTCCTAACTGAATCTTCTTAATTATTCTTTAAAACACTACATAGGAC
>RJWT010028556.1:0-15184 GCA_004365215.1 Cuniculus paca | reverse complement strand
TTTCTTGGAAAACAAATCTTTATTTGTTACTTCTTGAGCCCTACTGAAAAATTCCAAGCCTTTGAACTGAGTATTGAGGGATTCCAAACTTGAGAAAAGAGAAACTTGGTTCTCCTAAAACACAATATCCTTTCCAGAACCAATCCTGCTACCTTGAACCACAATCTTAGAGATACCCTCTTCCAAGTTGGTAAAAAAGACTCTGGGGAGAAGTAGGGATTTTCCAGAAGTCTGAAGCCCCAGCCTGTGGGAATGTTTTAGTTCTTCCCACCCCTCCACTGATAGGTAAAACTTTTAAATCTTTTATGGAGATTTAAAAGATGGTTGTAAAAATGTAGGTCTACCTTTTCAGTCTTCATCCTGTGGTCTGTGGCCTCCTGAATGTCTCCTATAAATACTACAGAGGTTCACAAGGTCACAATTAGCCCCATTAGAATCCTAACACATTACTAGACTTCTGACTATATTGTTATTTGCACCGATGCTTGTGAAAGTGGTGGAAAGTAAAACTATTGATACCTGAGCACAAGTCAAGGCAGTGGCACCAAGTAGGTTCATAGTTATATTTCTTACCCTTACACAATAGCAGGAAAGACAGGAAAAAGATTCATATAAGAATGTCCTCAAGGCCATGAAGGGACAGCTGCTGGAGATGGGACACACCCAGAGCCAAGTCTTTCCCCCATGAGTCAGTGCCATCACTGACTATGGGGGAGAGAACAAGCCCCGCCCCACAACCAGCACCATGAAAAGGCCGCCCACGGCAGGGGTATAGCCAGATTCCAGTCCCGTCTGGCTCGCTGGTAAACAAGAAGTACCCATCTCCTCAGCTCATAAGTGACCAGCTGATCCAGAGAAACACAGGCTCTGGTGGTAGCTATCAAGGTGAAATACAACTGAATGCCTGTGGTGCTTTGGTGTTTCACTGACCTTTCAGGTCTAGGGCCAGTGGTCTGATCATCTATTCATAAGATAGTGGTACACAGCATGGCACCTAGGGGCGTCTCCTTCTGAGGTTGGTAGCCACTGTTGATTCCCTAAAGTCTCATTTTGAAGTCCTATATTGTTCATTGCTTTGTTGGGTCGGGTTTTATTTTCTTTTGCTTTGTATGATTATGCTATATCTGATGGCATGATCAGCTATTTCAAAGATAGTAGGATATATTATGGCAGCCATTTTGGATTTACTATTGTTTCGTTTTGAAGTCCTTTATTGTATCCATTGTTTTGTCTTTATTGTTTCTATTCTATTCTGTTCCCTTTGATTTTTACTATATCTGAAGGTTTCGGCAGCTATTTTGAAGACAACAAAAGGCATTATGGTAACTACTGTTGATTTTGTAGTGTTGTGAAGTCCTGTATCACTTACTCTGGTTTGTTCTGTTTGTTTGTTTTGTCTTTTTGAGACAGGGTCTTATTATGCAGTTCAGGTTGGCCATGCACTTACTTTGTAGCCCAGGCTGGTCTCAAACTTGTAACGATCCTCCAGCCTCAGCCTCCCAAGTGCTGGGATTACAGGTGTGCACCACCACACCTGGCTCTTCTGATTGTTTTTATTCTGTTTTATTTTCCTTGATTTTATCCTCTTTAAAATAAAAAAGGAAGTCTTTGATGAAGTAGTAAAAATCATTAATTTTCTGAGTTACAGTTGTCTAGTTAGTTGACTACATTTCTTAAAAATGTGCTATGAGAGGATAGATGGTAAATATAAAGTGCTTGTGCTACATCGTGTAGTAAGTACCATATTGTCTCCAGGAAAAGGATTTCTGTGATTGTGTTGTGAGTGAAGGAGTTGCTATTTTTAAAGAATACTAGATTCCTTTTTTATCACTACTACAACAAACTAACAAAAACATTACGCTTAAAGCAACACAAATGTATTGTCTTACATTTTTGGAGCTCAGAAGTCCAATATGCACCTCCTGGGACTAAAAATCAAGGTGTCAATAGAAACTCTAGAAGAAAGTCTATTTCTCTCTTCTGGGGGCATTCTACATTTCTTGGCACACAGTCCCTTCCTCTACCACCAAATCCAGAAGCACAGTATTTTCAAATTCAAATCTCCTAGCTATCTCTTTACTTACAAGACCAAAATGAACCAAATCAAATAATCTTTCTCTTCTAAAGTTCTTAACTGAGTTACATTTCCAATGTCTTTTTTGCAATATAAGGTAATATAGTGACAGATTCAACATTAGGATATAGCTATTATTATGCTTGCCATAAACACCATTTTACTTGAAAGATTAAATAACAAACTACCTTGGTTCATATTTGTGTTTTTAACAGATTTTTTTTCTCAAAATCTACAAGGTAGACCTTGAGGAATAGTAACCAGCACAGGTAACAGAAGAAGCCAGCTGTGCCACCATGAGCCTGCTGACCACCATAGCCATTAGAGACTGGTAACCAGCATGGGCTGGGAGAAGCAGCCAGCCAAGCACCCTCACATCTGCTAACATTGGGGGAGTCTCAGTATAGTCATGCATATCTGGAGAAGCCTACCCTACACCCAACCACCTCCCCAGGAACCTAGGTCAAGAGAAACCCAGGTATCTGACTCATTCTCCTACACTGAGAATGGGCAACCAACGTGGGAAACACTTGAGGCCCCACAACTGGCTTGTCCAGAAAACCCAGGAGAATGTCAAGATGAAGGAACAAAAGGCAATCTCAGACCTCCAGCCCACACAGAACAAGTCCAGGAGACATAGACCTGGAAGGAAATGCAAGTCATACACCTGAAATTTCTGAAAGGAGAGCAACTGAAATAAAGAAATAACTTCATGAAGCTGTAAAAGTAATCAGATCAGAAATAATATCTCAGGTAAAAGAAGAAATGACAGAAATAATGAAGGAATCCTGAGCACATCTAAAGAAGACATACATTAAAAAAAAAAAAGAGGAGCATTGGAAAATGATGAAAACCTTGAATGAACAGTACAGAAAAGAATTACAATGCATGAAACAGATTCAAAAAGATAGTCAGGAAATTAAAAATTCCATTGAAAGCTGGCAAAACTTCTTGAAAGAAACTGAAGATAGACTTTCAGATCTTGAAAACAGAATTGAAGCTATAGATCATGAAAGGAAAGATCTAAAATAACAAAGAACCAGAAAATAACAATTCAATGGCTGCAAGATGATGCAAATAAAAATAATTTAAGAGTGATAGGTATCAGCAAGAAAATGGAGATCAACATAATTGAAATAAAAAGACTATCTAGAGAAGTAATAGCAAAAAAGTTCCCAAGCATGGGAAAAAGAACTGGAGTACAGATAAGCAAAGCAGGGGTAACTTACTCATCAAACACCAAATGGATAAGAAAGATGTGGTGTTATTATACAATGGAAAGCTATTCAGCTATAAAGAAGAATAATCTCCAGGCTCTTTTAAGTAAATGAATGCAACTTAAGATCATGCTCGTGAGTGAAATGGTTCAGACTCACATGGATCAACATTGTTGTCTCCCTAGTATAAAAAGCTGAACAAATTAGTGGGATTCAAAATGTACAATAGATATTGTGAAAGTGAAAGAGGAGCAAATGTCTAAAAAGGGAAGATGGTAGCCATTGTTAATTTCCTACTATCCTGTTTTGAAGTCCTCTGTCATTTTCATTGTTTAGTTTTGATTGGTTTTATTCTGTTATGTTTGATTTTATTATGTCTGAATGTCTGATGGTTTTGGCAGCTATTTTGAAAGTAACAAGAGGCATTGTGGTAGCCATTGTTGATTTCCTATTATCATGTTTTGAAGTCCTGTATCACTTTCGTTGTTTTAATTAATTGGCTTTATTCGATTTCATTTTGTTTGGTTTTATTCTCCTTAAAATAAAATTTTTAAAAATCCACACAGTAAACCTATAACTTTTTTAACAGCTTTATTCAGACCTACTTTTTATAGCCTAAACTTCACCCTTTATAATGCAAATGCAATTTTCTAAATATGTAAATGAAAGAAAATGAAGCCATTACCCCAATACAGTTTTAGAACATTTTCATCACCTCCAAAAGGTCTTTCCTGCCAGCTTTTTCTCAGTGCTTACTCTTACTTCTGACTGCTGACTGCCATGGATTTGCTTACTATCTCTATTAACTGATATTTTGTGGGCATTTTTATTCGTAGCATCAACCTTTGGTAATCTGGTTTCTTTCAATTCTTATAACATTGTTGAGATGTATCAGCGTTATAGCAAGTTCCTTTTTATTGTTAAATAGCATCCCACTATATCAGTCAGTCTGATTAGACAAACAGATTTAATGCAAGATACACAAATATATAAGAATTTACAAAATTGGCTTACAATGCCCTCCACAAAGTCAGGTGTAGAAGAATGTTAAAAGGCTGTAATCATGCTGGTGATCCAAAGGATCCACTCCAGGGCTGAGCTCACTGTAGTGTCCAGTGAGTATCAGGAGGCTGGAGAGTCTGTGATGGAAGCTGAAGAGGATGTCCAAGGAGAGGGAAAGACTGGAACTTCTCTGAAGAAACAGAAGCAGCAGCCTACCTTCTTCAATTCCATTTTACACCATTTTGATGACAATCTTCCACACTCAGAACTGTGCTGAGTCAATTTAGTTCTGCATTTCTTACTCTAGTTGATGGAAACGGTGAACTATTACACTCACAATATGGATATTTCACATTTTGTTTATCTATTTTGCAGTTGACAGACATTCGAGTTGTTGCCAGTTTGAAGTTTTTATGAATAATGCTGCTATGAACATTAGCACACATGTCTTTGTGTGGAAATATATTTAGCAGTTTTGTTATCAAAGATAAAATTCAACTCAACTGAAAATCAAAATTTTGGAAAATTTGTGTCACCACAATAAAACCAATATAACTTCTTGATTCTTAAAAATTAAGACCAAGTGATTTTTTTTAGACATTGCGTAATGAAATGTGTCAACGTTTTTCTGATGACCACTGCATGATGGTACAAAATCATATGCAGGTAAAAGAATACTCAACTTGTAAAATAGGCTAGTGGGTTTTAATAAAGTATAAAAATTTTACACTATGGTTTTAGATTCTGCATTACAACCAACTTTTAGAAATTATAACTTGTTAAATTTTGGTGTAGTATTAAAGGTCACCCACAATTATTTTTAAAGGCTATCAAAATACACTTCTCATTTCAACTATATATCTGTTTTTGGGTCATATTTTTCTTGTATTCCTTAATTTTAAAAGTCACAGCAGATGGTGTGCAGAATAAGATGAGAATTCAGTTATCATATAGTAAATCTGTCATTAAAGAAAATTTTTAAAATGAAAAACAGTAGCACTCTTCCCTATGACTTTGGAAATGTAGTTATTTTCTTATATTAAAAAATAATTCCATTCTATAGCTATGAGTTTGAGTTGGGTGTTAGTGGAGTCATGCTGCTTCTCAGAATCCCCACTCCTGTTTTGGTCATGTTCCTCACCAGACATGAGTAATATAATTAGCATGTGAATACTTTATCTCCTGCAGGAAGATAATTTCAAGCGGAATATGACAATGAGAATATGAGGCTTTGTTTAAAAGTCATTGAGATTCAGACATCAAAAATATGTATACCTATCTGTGGAGGAAAAAAAAAAAAACCTTCCCATTTAAGGAGCCCAGCAGCATTGAGGAAATTATATAGACTGATGCTCATCTAGGATATGCTATGAGTAAGTTAATGGCTGATCCTTAGGCTCTAATTGATAAAGTCAGACACAGTGCTGCAATGAGGCTATGACAGTCAAGAGTATGGCCTTAGCTATTTTCAATCTAGCTTTACAGTTCAGAGAAGATGCAGATTCAGGTGACATAATTCATTCCTTTGGGGTAACACTGTTATTTGGGAAAATGGACATGAAAGGACCTCAGCTCTTTCATATGTACCATCTGGGACCTTATGTTCCAGCAATTGACTCCGCCTTAGAGAGTGCCCAGAGCTCCTTGCAAGTTTACCCTAAGTTTAACACACATGCACACACACACACACACACACACACACACACACACGCAGTGTCAAGTTTTCACTATCATTCCCAAACAAGTAATAGAAGAGAAATCGAATGCCATTGACACAGAGTAGCCCCAGTGCATCCTGTTGAGAATTTCTACATGTTCTTGAAGGAAGAATTGCAGAGGTTAGCAAGGATATTTAAGGAAATGTGATCCTTAGAATTTCTCGGAAGCAATTTCAGTTCTCTTCATTGCTCTTAAATTTTATTTCCAGCTCTAATTCCTTGGAAAATCTCGTGTGTGTGTGTGTGTGTGTGTGCATGCACATGTAATATGAGTGTAGATAAAAGCAGCTGTGAAATAAAAACTCTTTTTCCCCCTTTTTTTACTAGTATATATTTTCCATACATAATGAACACATTCACCACAGGGAATATTTACTTGTACATAATACTTCTTAATTCTTTTTTTCCTGTTCCCCTCCCCTCCTTTCAACCCTTCTTCTTTCTCCATTTACAAAACTTTGTTTCCATCTTTCTCCTTCCACTCTCTTTTTAAAATCTCTTCTCTCTTCCGTCCTTTTCCCCTCCCCCTTCTCTTGGTTCCCTTCCCGTTTGAACAAGCTCTTCCTACTTCCCACTATCTGTTCTCCATTTTTCTCTTTATTTATCCTTTGAGTTTCTCACACGAGAGAAACAATGCAACATTTAAAGTTGTGCCTTTGATTTATTTCACTTAAAAGTATGATCTCAAGGACCATTCATTTACCTAAAAACGTCTCAAGTTTATCTTTCTTTAGGCAACATAGTTATCCATTGTATATAAAAATATTTTCTTTTTCTATTCATCTGTTAATGGGAATATGGGCTGTTTCCAATATAGCTATCATAAGTGGTGCTGCTATAAACATGAGTGCACTTATATCACCACTGTATGATGTTTTTAACTCTTTTGGAGAGGTAACTAGAAGGGTAATAACTGGGTTAAATGAAACCTCTAGCTTTAAGTTTTTGAGGAATCTCCGTATTGATTTCCATAGCGGTTGTAACAATTTACACTCCCACAACAGCAAAGGAGAGTTTTTGTTTTCGTTTTTTTTCCCACGACCTTGCTAGAATTTGTTACTAGTTGATTTCTTGATAACAACCATTCTTTCTGAAGTAAGATGGAATCCCAGTGTTGTTTAAATTTGTATTTCTTGGATGACAAATGATGATGAACAATTTTTTGTACATTTATTTGCTGTTTGTGCTTCATCTGAAAAGTATTCATTTTAGATGCTCTTTTCTGGATTCGGTCTTTAAATTGGGAGGGGGTCTGAGTTTTTTAAGTTCTGAAATAAAGAAAAACTTTAAATATTTTCTACAGACAAAAGCATTAACATGCAATGAGTTTATTCTTATTTGAGAAAAGTACAAAAATATTTTTCAATTTCTGTTTTAATTTCTAATATCCTAAATACTAGTAACTATAACATATAAACAAAAGCTCTTCGTAGTCTTCAGTGAGACTGTAAAGCAAAACTAAGAACTAATACCAATTTATCTACCCTATATTCATCAAAGCTTAGCCACTGTGAACCCTAAAAACAATGTCAAGTGACTCTGAGAAGTGAAACTAGAATCATTTTCTCAACATCCTGTCTGCAGGAAGAGGGGACCCCAGCACACAGTAACTGGAAAGAAGGGTGGAAAAGACATATTCAGAACACTACAGTGGGCAGCATCTCATGAAACGCTGAAAGAACCCCATCACATGCTTGATGACAGCACTTTTGACACATGCCACCTAGATGGCATCAGAATCCATCAGGGAGAGAGACAGACAAACAGAGAAAAGGAATTAATGAAGTTTAACATCTGTCCTTTTGTTCTTTCTCTTTTCTTTTTTTTAACTCAACCCAGGGCCTTATACTGAGGTACATTCCCATCCTATTATGCCGCCAAAGGGAAGGTAGCCTGAATGGAATACAAGAAGGACAGAAAGAAGCTACTTTGCTACTTCACTGCTTTGCTGCCCTAAGCCTGCCCTGCTTTGCCATGAACCATTTCAACCCTGTGATATCCCGTGCCATGCCACCCTGCCTTGAAACTAGTTGACTCTGGACTGAAACCTCTATAAACTGTGAGTTGAAGTAAACTTTTCTCTTTAACTTATGGCTATTGGGTATTTTGTCACAGCAAAAAGAAAAATAACTAAGACACATCCTTTTTTTACTTTTTACTTGGAGACAGGGCAACTAGGTTGCCCAGGTTGGGCTTGGACTTGCAAATCCTCCTGCCTCAGCCTTCCCCAGAACTGGATTTACAGACATGTGCCACCATGCTGCCCATTTTCTTCTTTCTTCAGGTCCAGATGCAGTTTTTAAGGGAAGCTAACTATTTGAAGATCTTCACAATAAAGACTGATCCTTCGCTCTTGCTCCCACTCACTGGCCAGCACGGCCTTCCCTTCCAGGGCTCTCTCCTAATGATACCACTTCTGGTAACCCAAAGACTGCACACCCAGCGAACACCAGTGACTCTGAAGTAAAACTTAACAATTGCTTCTTTACCACTGTGCTTAGGGTCAATTCTGCAATGCTCTGTGAATACCTCAACCCAAAAAAGAGACAGCAGAGATAGCATTTAATTTCTCCAGAGCAGTGCTGTGCAATTTTCTCTAACCCACCCCATAACCTAAAAATATTATTAATTTTTACCTCCAAGGTTCCAATCATATCACCACTAGCAACTGGATAGCCAACATCAGTGTGTTCACTAGGTGCCAGACTGAGCCAAGTACCTTGAATGTTTGTGCTAACTCTGTAGCCAGCCCCATTTTATAGAGGAAGAAACAAAGGATGGAAGAGGTTCAGTAACTGGTCCAAGGTTGAACAATATTTTAAAATTTAAAGTCCGGAAAGTTCATTCCAAACATTACATTATATGACTTACGCCTTGCAAAAACCACCACACGCAGGAGTGTTCTGTGTTTGAAAATCATACAGATCACAGTACACACTGTATTCTACAATAAATTTGTGTAGAGTTTATTATAAAAACTTATATTGGTTCCCAAACATCTTAATAAAGTGAATATTCCCACAAGGGACAATATGTTCATTCCGAAGCTTAATGTCTCTTTCAGGGTACAGGTACCATGTGAAAGAAACATAAACAGGGAATTAGATTTCACTATACTTATATCTGATGCTAAAATCTGTAAGCTCAGAAAGCCTTTGTTATCTTTCACACAACTTTCGTACATGTGGGACTATAAAAAATGAGAAAGATTTAAAGGCAGAAAGAAAAACTAAAAGACTAGACAAAAACAGAATAGTTTACATTGAATAATAAACATGTAAGGTGACAGCATTTTAAATTACCCCACTTCTTACTTTACTAGAGAAAACAGGAAATAAACATCGTGAGTTATAAATCCATTAAATAGGGTTGCATGTAAATGGTTGCTGCGGTTTGAACATCTGAATTCAATCCAAATCTCATGTTGAAACTTAATCTCCAATGCAATAATATTATGAAGCAGGGCTTTTAGGGGTAAACAATGAGAGATTCTCACTTGTGAATGAGATTAAGGCCCTTATAAAAAAAAGCCATCCCACAGCATTCATTTTGTGCCTTTCTGCCTTCTCTGCCCTTCAGAAAACACAGCAAGAAAGTGTGTTTCTATCTTGAAATCAGAGAGTAGCTCTTACCAGACACAGAGCCTGCTGGCACCTTGATCTTGGGTTTCCCAACCTCCACAACTGTAAGAAGTAATTTCTAAATTTTTTGGTATTAATAAATTACCCAGTCTCAAATATTTTATTATAGAAGTGCAAATAGATGAACATAAAGATCATGAAAGTAAATACATTTTGTTAAACTCGAAGTTCCACTTTTTCCCCAGGCCGGGACTCCAAAGTCTTTGTCCCAGTCTCTTTCTATGATTTGTAACTGCTTTCATAACTAAGCACTTCAAGGTAAAGTTCTGCCTCCCCTCACATTCCCATCAGCAGAAACTTGCCAGCTTCATAGAAGCAGTGGATTATGTAGGGGGTTAATGAAATAGCATATGTCATGATACATCTTATCCTGAAGCCAAATCTAAAACAAGTCAGTTCTCCAGGGATAGGGTTGCAGTGTATCGGCCACATGATGTAACACTGCATGCTTCTAGGTACATGTCATCTCTGAAGTATATGACATTAATCTTCAACATCTGATGAGTGACTTTCTGAAATGTATGTAATTAATCCTCAACCTACTGAATACAAGAAATTTGACCATCATAAACCTAAAACCTAAAAGCTTCCTTTCACTTGGCTTTGGCAGGTGACACTCTATGAGCAAAATCAAATAAATCCATTAATAAACCAGAATAGGAACTCCATTTTTTGATACTCAAGAGTGTAGGTATGTTACTCCATGAACAAAGGATTCTTTTTAGTTGACTTCCTCTAGAGACTGGGAGAAAATCTATGCCATGCTTCTTTCCTCACATCTGGTGACTTTCCAGTAACTTCCAGCATTCCCTGGATTGTAGATGTGTCATCCAGATCCCTGTCTTCATCATTACCTGATGTTCTACTTGTGTATGTGTATGTGTGTACATGTGCACACGTGTGCTCAGATCTTCCCCTTTCATAAGGACACCAGCCATACAGCAGCATATTATTTTATATACTCAGTTCCTCTGTCCAAGTCATGAGCCAATGCCAGGCACACATAAACCTGAAAAACCAAAAGGAGGAAATCAAGCTTGCTCATGTAAGAGGAAGGACATGAAGAAAATGTATTCTAGGCCTTGACCTACTGCAGAGACCAGGCCTGAACACTGTCACCAAGTAATCTGGTCATAGGCTTTGCCCAGTCACTGGTACCATTATTGGAAATGCCAAAGGCAAACCTGAGACTAGAAAAGGCAAAGGAAGAATAGGAAGAAACAAACTCAGTATTAGCCAGGTCAGTCCCAGGCAGAAGGATAAAATATAGTCATTCTTCAAGTCAGGAATGCTCTCCTTTCAACCCCTGTATTAAATCACAGGCCACTGTTGGTGGCCAGTATCACTTTGTCAGTTGATGACTGAGTACCTCATCTCCACCTCTAACGTGATGTATTTAAGAGGGCTCAAACCTAATAGTAGTTTAAAACACAGAAATTTATTGTCTCACTGTTTGGGAATCTATGTCTCAGATCGAAGTGGCAACAGAGTTGACTTCCTCTAGAGACTGGGAGAAAATCTGTGCCATGCTTCTTTCCTCGCATCTGGTGACTTTCTAGCAATTTCCAGCATTCCCTGGATTGTAGATGTATCATCCAGATCCCTGTCTTCATCATTGCATGATGTTCTACTTGTGTATGTGTATGTGTGTGTGTGTGTACACGTGCACACATGTGCTCAAATTTTCCCCTTTCATAAGGACACCAGTCATTTTGAATTAGGGTTCTACATTCCTTGGTTGGAACACAATTTAATTCAACCAAAAACATGCAAAGTGAAAAACATACCTATAATTCAAAGCTCAATTGGACTCCATGACTCAGCTTAAAGTCTAAAAGTACCTTTCTCACAAAATAGAAATTGTTGACATTCCAGGAAGGTACTGAGTTCACTTAACATGGCCCCTCACAGATAGAAAAGAAAAAGATGAGGAAGAGGTTGCCTTGTAGAGCCAGGCCCTGAGTGATATTATTACTAACTGGGGGGAAAAAAGGAAAGAGTCATAACTTAACCAATGTCCTCGGTCCTAACAGGCAGGAAATGTACTAAGATTTAAGTGGCAACATCAAAGAAGATGTACATATGTGTGTATGTATATATGTATCTTTGTGCTAGACCTGAGTCTTTTATCCTTAGTTCGTTCTCCACTGTTCCTCTGCTCTGTTTTTTATCTCAGGGGCTGATTCTGTGTGCTTTGTTTCTGAGACTTCATTGTTAGCTAGATTCTTGCCAAGTTAAGAGAGTCTAACAAGAAAATAAAAAGCAGAATTACTGAAATTGTTGCATTTATATTTAGTGTGATGATACCTATACTCCAAAAAATATGTTGTCACAAAAAAGTCCAAATAAGTTGATTAGGAAGTCCAGGTTACAGGCCTTCAAATATAGGAGAGAGAGAGAGAGAGAGAGAGAGAGAGAGAGAGAGAGAGAGAGAGAGAGAGAGAGAGAGCTTAGCTAGAGTAAGGAACCTATTCACTGACCTTGCCCTGTTTCCCATGAAGTTAAGTAAAGACAATTTCCAAGGATATGTAGATCTGATTCTAGACTTCCTTTATGTATAATCTAAACTGGCCCAGATGTCTAATCCTACAGTATTAAATCCAAAGCCTGAGTAATAGGAAGGAGACAACAGACATGGAGTATATGTAGACAAATTTTCTTAAAGTGGGTGTAAACTGCAAGAGGGAAGATTTCAAAACCGGGCTACCGGCTATACTGGAAGCCAGAATAGAGAGTTCAAACGAAGTTCCCTGATAAATAACATAAATCATAAGCGGAATTGAAATCAAGTCAACAAGGAGCCAGGAATGCTCCTAGTTATTAGGTAATAACATAAATCATAAATGGAATTGAAATCAAGTCAACAAGGAGCCAGGAACACTCCTAGTTATTAGGGAATAACCTTGAGTGAGTTGAGATAGTCATGCCAACCCACCTATCCACTAGAAGAGATTTTCCCAAGGAAAGTTTGAAGCCTGGAGAACATAAAAAATGATACCTAATAAAGTAATTTGTATATCATACTATGTAAAAATAAAAATCACAGAACTTTGGATCTGCAAAGAATCATATATACTACTAGGTTCAGTGACCCCTTCCACTCTAAATTCATCTACTGATGAAGGAACCTATCACTTGAAATGCTGAGGGACTTGTCCCAGGTTGCGCAAGTAATGAGTAACAGATTTAGGGCTAGTACAATAGTTGTTGAAGTTTCATCCAGAATTCTTCTTTCACCATACTTTTTATAAAATAATATTGAAGCCTCTTGTCCAAGAATGTGTATTATTTTTCTATTTATGTACATTTTCTTTTACTCTTTCTTCCAAAATTTATAGTTTTGCCTTACAGATCTTTGTCAGATTCATGTGTACTTTCTGTCTTTTTTGGTGCTATGTATGTAGTATTGTGTTTATAAGTTCAAATTTAATTGTTCTTTGCTGATATATGGAAAAATCATTGATTTGAATATTCTCCCTTATTCTACAAACTTGCTACAATCTCTTAGACTTCCAGAATATCTTGCTGCTCTTTTGAGATGTTCTATATAAACAATCCTGCAAATAAAGAGCTTAATCTCTTCAAAACATTTTGAAATATGAATATGGTATACAGCAGGGGTTGGCAAGTTTTCTTCTATAAACACAGCACAATCTTCAGGATTTACAACCCATTATGGTCTCAGATAGTCAAAACTACTCAATTCTGCCATTTTTTCATAAAAGCAGAAATAGATGAAACATGAAAAAAACTAGGTGTAGCTATGATCCAAGAAGACATTATTTACAAAACCAGGCAGCAGACTTGATTTGGCCTGCCTGTGGGCAATATTTGTATGACTCCTTTTCTAGAGAAACAATACTGTATTTTGTCCGACTTCTGTTTTATTGCCTTCAGTTTCATCATTCAATGGTATGGATGAGTGTGGAGGAATAGAGTTTTGATTTAACTCATATCCCCACACTTCTAGACAAATAAGAAAACGCTTTCCAGAGAGAGAGAGAGAGGCAAGGGTGAAAGTGAAGAAAGAGTCTAATGGGTGACCATTCTGGTTATTAATCAGTGCCTCTTTTTTTTTTATTGTCCATTTAATTAAAGATCAAATGAAGTGGCCAAGCTTTTTGTACTGGTATTTAGGACACTCATTAACTACCTATAAATCTCTGCTGCTCTCTGCTGGTAACGAGAAACTGTTACAAGACATTCCAAATTAATTGAGCATAGTAGAACTGCAGAACTGAATTCGCGAAGTGCTTTGGGACACCAAAAAACTAAAAATGACATGGAGTATTTTCAAATTTAATAAGCAAAATCATTTTACAATCCTTGAAATGCTTCTACAAATAGTTTTCCATCACCATAAATCCATTATTTTCCTAATCAGGCCCAAGCATTCATTTTTATAACACTTGAAGCTTCTAGGTTTCTTTTTCTTTTTTTCCTCATCTCTAAAGTAAGAGCATAATAATTGATGAACCATACATAAACAAAGCTTTAATCCTTCCAGAACTTCTGGCACAAAAAGGTGCAGCACAGAGTCAAGAGAGATTAAGTGTCTACCTGGCAGTTTGCTGGCAGCAAAAGAGGTCATAATGCAAATTACAATTCCAAGTGGTGCATGCAGCTGAACATCAGCAGATTTTACTTCTCTTTTGTGCTGAAAAAAAAAAAACCTTATTTGTAATTCTTTAATCACACCAGAGAAGCAGAAAACCTCAACTTCAGTTTTCATGACCAAAAACTATCCTTTAGGGGTAGATGTACATGTCAAACAAGAAAAAGAGAGTCAGTCTCACCTTTCTCATATCAGTCAGTTTGTGACTTCTGATGACTTGTGATAAATGAAGAGGCAGACTCCAGAAACCAGGACTGAGGAAGAGTAGGAAAAAATGAGGTAACTTGAATACTCTGTAATGCCAGCAGCCTCACCTGTTTTAGCCAAGTCCCAACTCTTGGCACAGAGATTAATACTTTGTAGGGACCTCACATACTTCTATTGAATAATTGAAGAAATAAAGTGAACATTAGTGTTTACTAGCTATATAGCATTCTACAAAGTCATTTTATTTATATATGAAGTGATGAAGAGGTAAACCCCAAATTAAGAGAAAATGGCAAGAAATGACATGTTTATTGTTGAGAGTTTCATTCTAAACCATAATTCCACATCTTCTTTCTCAGTAGTGTAGTATCACAGAATTTAGAGATCAAAAGGGGGTTTTAGACTTTTCTTATACCAACATCCATCTTTATTCAGCATTCCAATATTATCATCAACAGTTGGTCCCACAGTTTCTAATCAAACAATTCCAGGAACAAGGAATACAACATCTGCAAAGTATTTTCGATGGGGAAATAGAGTCAGAGAAATAAATAAGGGTAGAAATAAACAAATAAGCATAGATAAAGGAGGTTCCAGACTTGTGCTTCTCAATAGGCAGCCACTATAGACATGCACTTGGGTGCAGCTGTTAAAAACTGAGATGCACTGTGATTTCAAAAACTTAATATGAAAACAAGGATGGAAAACGT
>RJWT010028555.1:0-15187 GCA_004365215.1 Cuniculus paca | reverse complement strand
GGCTGATATTGTTACCTGTTTTGAAGGGGTATGAGGCACTTCATCATAATGACCATTAACTCTAGGTAGTATTAATGCTATAACTATTGTCATCACTGTAATTAATCTTACTACTACTTAGTAAATGGCCTTATCTCCATGGTTTTAAGTTTAGCAGATACTTTCCATTGTACAAAAAATGTTTCTGTTTTACTATTTTTAACTACATTATATTAAAATTGTAAAATTTGAATTTGATGTTAAATTTTTAAGCAAATCTCAGAAATAAGCATGGGCTTCCAACATTGTAAGGATGTTTGGGAATCATTATGATTTCAGGAGGGGGAAAAATTCAGGGTTTTTTGAGTCTCACGGAAAACCTAAGCGGCAGTTAATATATACTTAGCCAGGAATAGCTCTTGGCAGAATGGAGTTCATCATCGGTGCCTCTTCATTCCTCTTTATGGTCTTCCTCTCCCTCTCATTAGCTTCCACTCATTCATTCATCCAACAACACATCCATCAAAATGTGATTTTCAAAAAGTTAAAGTCATTAACTTAAATCATCAGTGAATGAACATGTCAAATTTATTATCTTATTACTGAAGGAACCAATGAGATAATAAAGCTGGTTCCAAAACCTTTGAAGAAATGGCTTTTATAGGCATTTTTTAAAAACCCAGCATGTGTTATGTACATGTACTGATTTCCTACAGTGTATGTAATAATTATGTACTCCAAACATGTATTAATGAAAATTGAAAAAATCAGCATTTAAAACTTCAGCTAAGTAGACATAAAACTGTCCAACAAAACAGTATGTCCATAACCTAATCTTTAGGGTTATTTTTTCTGCTAAACAGAAATCTACAAGTTAACATGTAACTTCACAGTGTGTGGGTGCTACTCAAATAGTAAATAGCAAAATCAAGTACAGATAAATTTTCTAGAGAAGTAATAATCCTTGGGGAGGCCCATTTAAGAATGTTCACAGTGAGGTCATAATATTAAGTAAAATAAATCAGACACACAAGATTACATATTGCATAACCTCTCTTATTGAGAATTCCAAAGTGCAAATAATTTAAAGAACAAAAGTAAAGACAGACATTAAGAAATAGGGAGATAGATATTTGGTAAATGGGTTAAGGATCTTGAAATGGAGGGATGAGAGAGGAAAGAGAGGAAAAGTAAAATAAAAATAATTAAGATAAGTCATCTACACGTACCTACTCCCCACAATGAGTATAATCATTATGTACTGCACATATGTACTAATAAAATATGAAAAAAAATTTCATGGAGCTGGGAGTATAGCTCAGTGGTAGAGCACTTACTTAGCTTATTGAGGCCCTATTCCATCCCCAGATCCAGGGGGATTAAATGTCCCAAAATTTTGCCGATTTTCAGATATCAGATAATTTTTATTAACATCTATCCATTCATATATCCAGTACACCTTTATTAATATCTATATGCCCAGGGATACAGAGACATAGACATGGTCACTGTCCTCAAGGCATTTATAACCTAATGGGGAAGACAAACATGCAAAATAAAAATTATAACACCAACTGAAAAAGCAAATTTCCCTCTCAGACTCCTTACCACGTTACAGCGGCCTTCCCAGCCCCCAGTTTTCTAACATATCACCATTTTCTCCACCCACGTATTAAAACACATCTCTTAGAGCCCAGATAGATAAGTAGATCCTCTGATAAGCAAATGATTCCTTTTAGATAATATATAAATAGGGACAGATAAGGGCCTTCAGTACTCTACCCAGTGGAGTATATCACATGGTAGTCTCAAAACTGTCTGGAAAGAGATAGGTGGAGCAAGAAAGGTAACTTCTTGTCACTCCTACACTTACAGTGTAGGAGTGGTTCTGGATATAATTACTAATTAAGTAGCCTTTGTATTTCATAAACACTCTATGAAAGACATTTATTTCAGAATTAATGGGGCAGGAGAGTCCTTTATGAAATTTTACCTTGGAATCCTAGGATTGTAATGTGGCAGGTTATTTTTTTGGATCAGGGCTACAAGACCTGTCTGAAGATACCCAAACTTCCACACCGCACCCTTAGGTGAGGCTTCTGTTTCATGTAGCTGCTGACCTGAGTGACTCCAATTTTACCTACTGTGTGCTTACCAGGAGTTATGTTTTCCTCTATCACCATGGCCCCCAATGTTTCAGCACCCTGAAACACGCCGTGATTTCCTGTCCTTGCATTTAATTCTAGTGGAGCCACACAGAGTAGGCGTCATTTCAGTTCTTTGTCCTTATGGATCCATTTAGTAAATATTTAATCAGCAATTACTAATGTAAATAAATTCAATGGAAGCTATAGAGTGTGGAGAAAAGCACTTACCCCCCAGGAGCCCATAGTTCAGTGGAGAAGACAGAAACATGGACGTAATTTTAAACAGTGATCTTTCATCTTGGCTACACATTAGGATCAACTGGGGGAACTCAGGCACATCCCAGTGCCCAGGGTGCATTCTAGATCAATTAAAGCAGAATCACAGAGGGTAAGATGCCGACCTGGGTATTTTTTAAAGCTCCCTGGGAAATTCCAGTGCATTGCTAAGCAAGAGCAAAACAAACTTGGAGAAAGCTGCAGTAAAGGACTAACGGTGCTGTGTGAACAAGGGCACCACAAGTGTTCTGGGTATGTTAATATTCTTTATCCACCATCTGACCACATTTCAGCCCATGAAT
The DNA here is from genome assembly GCA_004365215.1 of Cuniculus paca. Classification (NCBI taxonomy): domain Eukaryota; kingdom Metazoa; phylum Chordata; class Mammalia; order Rodentia; family Cuniculidae; genus Cuniculus; species Cuniculus paca. The sequence continues at coordinate 12,483 of RJWT010028555.1, read as the reverse complement.
GTGGAAAATATAGCCTCTCATTGTAAACATGGGGAAAATTGAGGTCAGTTTGATTATAGGGTATTTAGAAACTGTATACTCTATGAGTTAAGGTCTGAAGGAAATTGTCTCTAAGAGGAAAAGGGCCCCCAAAAGATCAGCTCAGAAAGGTGACCTCCAAATTCATTCTCCATGCTACTTCTCTTTCCTGGAATATTTTGTTGTTGTTGTTGTTGTGCATGTCTTTCTGAATAAGTCCTCCTCCAACCACAGCTCAAACCTCAGCTTTGTAAAATCTTCCCTACCCCAGTTAAAATCGGGTCCCTATTTTTCTCTGTTACTTGACTCCTTGTAAATGTCTGTTTTCAGCAGTTAATTATAATTATTATCAAATTTTGTTATAATATGGTAAACTGCTTATTTTATATTTTATAGGCCTTACTAATCTATTTCCCTAGTACTCGTACAGCTTCTTGGTTTCTTGAGTGAGTAAGCAGAGCTGCAGTCAGAAAGTCATGCTACCATCAGGGAGACCTGGACTCAGACTTCTCAGGCTCCCTCCCTCAGTTTTTGACCACCAGGCAGGCGCCTCTGCTTCCAATTGGCTGGAGAAGTCAGCACACTCACTGATGGAGAGCAGCTGGGGGAAAGGATGGAAGGAAGTCTAGCTGGGCTTTAGTTACAGTGCTGAGCTTGAGTTTCCTTTACAGCTTTGCAGTGAGAGGAAGAGGAAATGAAAGTTCACAGGTTTAAAGTGTATTGACTGAGGAAAAGTGCCAGTGACACCAACTCCTGTTTTATTTAGCCCCTGCAATCAAAAAAAAAAAAAAAAGTTTAGGGAGTAGCTTTCTGTGTGGGAAAATTGCTTGTCTGTTTTACTTTTTTTTTTTTTTTAGTGATTTTATTCTTTGGAATTTGATAGGTTTTGCACAAATGAAGGTGAAAAGATTATTTCAGTTTTATAAGCAAGGGTCCTGCATTCTGGGTTTTCTAGGGCAATACTGATCTTAGAGCTTATGTCCTGTTTTTTATTGTTGTTGTTCGTTTGTTTGGTTTTTTTTGTCCTGTTTTCACCATGTTTGTTGTTCTTCTTTGTCTTTTTCTTCTTTTTTTTCCATGTTGTATATTCTTGTCAGTGTTATTTTATGAAACAGGAACAACACAATGGCATCAAAACATGTTGCCGGTAGTTGGCACACTGCTAGCACATGGACTGCATTATTGTTTGGAAAAGCAGGCAATTTGTATGTGTCATTATATTGGAAAGCCCGTTTGCTTTCTTACAGTTGCCTATCATTTGGCAGCATGTTTAAAGGTCTTTTAATCATCAAAACATCAAATTATGTTACATTTTTCTTTGAGAGCTCAAGTAGGGATGCTACAGGGACAAAAGAAACCTGAAGATAATATGGATCTGGTATTTAGTACATTGTCCTAAACACCAGACTTCTGTTGAATTTAGTTTCTTGGTGAAGATACTCCCAGAAATTAAGGGGGAAAAAATGGGTCAGTAAGAACTGTTCCTTTGTTAAGAACCTCTCTTTAATTTTTTTTTTTTTTTTTTTTTTGTGGCACCGGGGATTGAACTCATGACCTTGCGCTTGCCGGGCAGGCGCTTAGACTGCTGAGCTAGACCCCCAGCCCTGTTTTTTTGAGACAGGGTCTCACTATGCCGTTCAGGCTGGCCTTGAGCTCACTTTGTAGCCCAGGCTGGTCTCGAACTCACAACGATCCGCCTGTCTCAGCCTCCCGAGTGCTGGGATTACAGGTGTGAGCCACCATGCCCGACACCTCTCTTTAATTCTGCACATCACACCGGAAGTGTTTCCTAGTAAGGTAGAGTCACAGAAGCGGACCAAGAGGGCTCCTCCTAGAGCCGGTGCCAGAGCAGCATCCTCCTGTGCCTTGGACCAGGTGGACTCTGCCAACATAGTGGCTCTTACCCTACCAGGGCTTTTTACTTTTACTGGGTAAAATTTTGAAAATACCCATATTTATCTCTTACCTTAACAACCATAGTTGTCATGGTTATTATGGATTCAATTGTTATGGTTTCTTTCTACTTAATGAATTCAGACCAAACTAAAGCTTTATAATCCATCTGTGACCAAAATCACTTCAGTTTTAATTGAATTAACTACATTTATGCAATCCTTGTTCCTATTAAAAAGTGTAATTTTTTTTCTCAGTAGTACAAAAAGTATAAAATAAAGGTTAAATTTATGTTGATAGTCTTTTTATATCTAAGCATCTTAAGCTTTTTAAAGTTGCTGTGTAATGTTAACAGTTACATTTTGTTCTTTTTACTCTCACCTGACTGTCCTAAGGTCTGTAGTAATCTGCTTACATTCCCAAGAGTACATCTTGTATATTCTTCAGTCAGTGTTATTTTATGAAACAGGAACAACACAATGGCATCAAAACATGTTGTTGGTAGTTGGCACACTGCCAGCACATGGACTGCATCATTGTTTGGAAAAGCAGGCAATTTGTATGTGTCATTATATTAGGAACTACTTTTGCCTTACGTGGCAGTGGTTTGCTTGCTCTGTGTGTTACCACAGTGCTTTGGCAATGGAAAATCTGCAGTCAGTCAGGCCGGGTTCTTCCCAGGAGCCAGCCACCCTGTCCTCACAGACTCCTGTTAAATAGCTGTTTCCATAGTCAGCATCTGTGTGTTTTCCTATGCTCAAGCCTTTTCCTCTTACAGCCTTGTTACATTGCTATTACGACATTTAGGAACTTCACACATAGTTGCCCAGAATTCCAGCAGTTTTTCAGCTGGTGCTAATACCTTTACCATAAGCTAGATTTGAGCTGCCTGCCCTCTATGATTCCCCCAGTGAGCGGAGAAATCAATGACAAGTATAGGAATGGGGCTTGGTATGAGTTCTACTATGTCTGACTAAGGATCAGGAAATGATGAGGTCAGAGAGAAGTTGAGCTCATTCTAAAGTGAAAAAGAAATGAGGCCAGAACAGTTTCTGGATAGTAACATTTTCCACCCAATGCACAAGTCCTTCTCATTGACAAATGACAGCCAATCTAAGTATCAGATCAGATTGTTAGTCTTAGTAGTCAGCCTATATGATACCATTTTAACAGGAGGCCTCGTTCTTCTTTTCTTATCCAGAACTAAGAGAAAAAAAGTGAATATGGTTTTTGCTCACAGAATGGATAACATCAAGCCACCTTTGGTTGTTCCTTCGCTTCTGGTGCCCTTCCAGAACCACAGCAGCACCGGAACAGCCGCGCCTCTGCCAAGCCATGACCCGATGGAGTTATATGAGGAGCACAGGCGGATGAGCAACAGAACACACCTTCAGTCTGGACTGAAACCCGGGGAAGTGGCCACAGCCAGCATTTTCTTTGGGACTCTCTGGTTGTTTTCTATCTTTGGCAATTCCCTGGTTTGTTTGGTCATCCATAGGAGTAGGAGGACTCAGTCCACCACCAACTACTTTGTGGTTTCCATGGCATGTGCTGATCTTCTCATCAGTGTGGCCAGCACTCCATTTGTCCTGCTCCAGTTCACCACTGGAAGGTGGACACTTGGTAGTGCAATGTGCAAGGCTGTACGATACTTTCAGTATCTCACTCCGGGTGTCCAGATCTATGTTCTTCTCTCCATCTGCATAGACCGGTTCTACACCATTGTTTACCCGCTGAGCTTCAAGGTATCCAGAGAAAAGGCCAAGAAAATGATCGCAGCATCCTGGATCTTTGATGCAGCCTTCGTGACCCCCATCCTCTTTTTCTATGGCTCCAACTGGGACAGTCATTGTAACTATTTCCTCCCTTCCTCCTGGGAAGGGACTGCCTATACTGTCATCCACTTCTTAGTGGGCTTTGTGATTCCATCTGTCCTCATAATCTTGTTCTACCAGAAGGTCATAAAGTATATTTGGAGAATAGGCTCTGATGGTCGAACAGTGAGGAGGACAATGAACATTGTCCCAAGGACAAAAGTGAAAACGGTCAAGATGTTCCTCATTTTAAATCTCTTGTTTTTGGTCTCCTGGCTACCTTTCCATGTAGCTCAGCTCTGGCATCCCCATGAACAAGACTATAAGAAAAGTTCCCTCGTTTTCACAGCGATCACATGGATATCCTTTAGTTCTTCAGCCTCTAAACCTACTCTTTACTCAATTTATAATGCCAATTTTAGGAGGGGGATGAAAGAGACTTTTTGCATGTCCTCAATGAAATGTTATCGAAGCAATGCCTATACTATTACAACAAGTTCAAGGATGGCCAAAAAAAACTATGTTGGCATTTCAGAAATCCCTCCCATGGCCATAACTATAACCAAAGACTCAATCTATGATTCATTTGACAGAGAAGCCAAGGAAAAGAAGCTTGCTTGGCCCATTAACTCAAATCCACCAAATACTTTTGTCTAATTTCTCAGAATTCTTTCACTTATTGTTATGCCCTGGAGATTAAAAAACTTTACGTATAAAACAAGTTATTTACATATTTTTTCACTCAACTTTCTGAGTTATTTTGTAAAATGCATTCATTTGTTGATTGTAGTTTTTGTGATTTTATACTAGTTGCTTTTTGTTTTAGGAAAAGCATTGACCTTAACTGGTCATCATTTTACTATGTCAGTTGAGATGCATAAAAAATTCCTTCCTCCTTTTTATTGACCATTAGGACACAGTCTTTGGTTAATGATTCCACCCTGTTTTATTCTTTTTTTTTTTTCCTTCTCTCTACTGAATTTTTATAACTATGGGCTTTGTTTCAGTGAAATCCTTCATGTCCTACATTTTGGGTATGTGTATTTATTTAAGCATTTAGGAGGAGTTAATAATACTGAATATATTTTCACATTACTTTCTTCCAAGTAACCACTAGCCATATCTGCTGTGGAAAGCAATTCATGTATTGGAATATATTGAAACTTGCAGGAAGTCTCTTGTGATTGGGTTTTAATCAGAATTCTTAGTGAAAAAATGCTTATGTCTTGCTGAAGCTTCTCTCTTCCTCTTGATTTCATCCTTCTTTGATCAAAGTTACCAACAGGGTCTTGAAAATTCCAAATTCAGTATGATGTTTTCCTCACATCTGGGACCCATCCAGTCTACCTAACCTTCTTTCTCTGCGTTACACACAAGCAGATGAGCAGGTGCTCTTGCTAGGCGTGTCCAGAAAATGTCAAAGGGAGAAGTGACAGATGATATTTCTTTGTGTTCTACAGTTCAGTGATCCTCAACTGCCCAGCCCTATCACAATGCACCAGGACAGAAAGGACAAGGACTGTCTTCTCCTTTCTCCTAGAAACTCAGACACAAATCCTTTTCTCCAGTCAGAGCTTCCTTCCCTTCATCTCCTTCCAAGTCACAGCACTATAACCCAGTCAAACTCACACTCTTCATTGTCTATGATAATTCAAGACATTTTTCCTCTGGTGACCCAGGTCTCCATGATTTCAATTTTCTAGGACCAATTCATTTAGGAAATGTTTTCTGTTAAACAATAAAGGGCTTACAGACAAGACTGGTGTGCATTTTCATGCCCTAGTTAACAAGAGCTACAAATAATCGTTCATCACTTTTACGTGCATTAGCTCATTTATCCTCAATAATTCTGTCATGTATTATCATTTGTTTTATGGGTGAGGAAGTGAACTCAAAAGTAATGTGACTGTTCCAAATTTGGATGTGACAAAGCTGGCATTCAGACTCAGATACTCTAATTGCAAGTTTGTAATCTTTCCTTGGCATTTCAAATGTCTTGTTCTTATAAAGAACAAATGTCTTGTTTTTACAAAGAACAAGAGTGGTTACATCCAGCCATGTCTCTTTGGGCCTCTTGATCACTGCCATGGTAGAATTGTAAGGTTGAAGAGAACCTTACCATTCTTCAAAAAAATCTAGAACTTAGCCAGGCATAGTATAATCCCAGCACTTGGGAGTCTGAGGCAGGAGGATTGCCATGAGTTCAAAGCCAGCCTGAACTACCTGGCAAGATCCTGTCTCAAAAACAAAACAAAATTAAAACAAACAAACAAAAAAACAAAATGTAGAACTCTAGAGATTGAACTCAGGTTTTCACACCGAGACATCTCCAGCCCTTTTATTTTTTTATTTTGAGACACTAAGTCACTGTTTACCTAGGCTGGGCTTGAATTTATAATCTTCCTACTTCAGCTTTGAGAGTACTGAGATTTCAGGGATGCACTGCCGTGCCTACTACTAGATGAAGTTTAATTAGCTCACCTTTTTCTTTCCCCTGGCTATGAATTGGTTCTTGGACTTGTGATGCTGAATGTTTGAGATATAAAAGGAAGCTTGTCCATTTCCATCTTGAAGACACCAGGAAGTAAGACCGGGTTTGAAATCAGGGACAGAGAACAACAAAATATTTAATACACAAAGCATCTAAAGACCTAATGCTCTTTAGATGCTCCTTTTAATCAAATTCAAGAGATAAAAAGAACATTTCATATTTTTCTTTCTCTCTTTGTATCCTCCTCACATTCTTCTTGGCAAACTGAACCAGATATTTATCTTCTTTGACCCTGACATTCTATGATTCAGACTTGTTAGAAAACAGAAAAGACCCCTGCAGTTTTGTTGTTGTTGTTGTTTTAAATGGAATATTCTTTTGTAAAAGTTAGATTGTAAAAATTTTATTTTTAGGCCTAGTTTAAACTGAAGGAGGTATACTGGGTGATTACTAAATTCCATTCTGTCTTTAAGTTCTGTGTAAGTTTACCTCAGTAGGTGGAAACTCAGATGACAACCTCATACAGCTTATTGCTGTAGAATTTTTTTTTTAATTTCTCATATAATGACCAAGTAAGAGTGAGAGTCTTAGAATCTTTAGTCACTGCAACACAAGAACAACATTCACAACTCAGTATTTACTTTGCAAAAACCAGAATTAAGCCACAGGGAGACAGGCAAGTAGAAGGAAGACGAACATGATCCCGGTGAGGCACATCATACACCTGGGTACACGGAGCCTTCAAACAGGGTCCAAGACGGTAACAGGAGGGAGCAGGATTCAGAGTAAAACAGTTCTCTACCAGGCGTCAGGCTCTCCAAAACCTGCAGGGGAAGTGTATTTCAATTTCTCCCCTACCTCCCACCCCCATTTTTCCCAAGACAGGGCAGTTCATGCTGGCCTCAAACTCACAGTGGTTCTCCTTGCTCAGCTTCCCGAGTACTGGGATTACAGGCGTGCACCACCATGCCCAGCGCTCCCTTCTAAACCTCAGTGCAGCTTAATCCCACCAGCCTGCTACTGAGAGGCAAGCACGGCCTGCTCAGATACTCTTATGTGGGCCAGGCTTCTTGCTCAGAGAGGACATTTTTACTCAGGTTTTCTTCCACCAGGCACATGCAGAGCAGAGTCCTTCGTGAGATTAGGTTGGCGACATTACCTGTCTCAGTGGTCACAGTCTCCTCTTGCCTCTCCATCCTTGCTGCCATTTGTTCAAATTCACCTTTAAGCCACGTAACCAATTTCAAGGGAGAAAACATGAACAGAATTAGTTTGAGGGTGTGGTCCTCTGTAAGGACCATATGTAAAAGAAACAAAATTAGAGCCTTTTCTAGCAGATGCAACAGACCAAGAGGTGAAATTAGGGGAAACTAAAATGTTTTCCACCAAGCACTTAGCATCCTTTCAGCTTTGCCATTCTACTTGCTGTAGCATGACTCATTTGTCACAGGAAAAAAAAAACCTCACTGTGTGCAGAATATGAAAAGAATATACAATTCCCCATTGTTTACTAAACCTGCTAATTCACATGGAAAGGAGGGCCGCTTAGAGAACAGTGGAAAAAACGTGTTTTCGCTGGCAGTTTTTCAGAATGACCACTTGAGGGCACTGTGGCCAGTGGGCAGAGCCTGCCAGCTCTTCACGTGCCTGTCACATTGGCAAATTCAGAGCCCTCCTTGTCTCGTAGCAACAAGACTGAAAATTGCTGAGCACCCAGAAGCAGCTGTAGATTAATTAATCAATCAGTGTGTTCAAAACACAAAGCCTCTAAACATCGGAGGAAATTCCCAAACAATACCCTTTACAAACACGAAATCACTAGTCAAAATATTGTTTTCAGTCCATTCTATAAATGTGGTCATTTTTTAAAAGCCCCATCAGACCACCAAACTGGCAGTAGCACCACCTACACTTACCAAGGCTGCTCCTTTTCTCGTTTGACTCAGAATCCATGGACCTCTTTAGCAGAGAACTAGAGTACTCCACAGAGAAGTTGATTCGCTCCTGGGAACTAGGCGGTTAGGTTTATTTTAGGGTGAACTCGTTTTAGCTTCATCTCGTTTATCTGAGACTTTTTTTTTAATACTAGGGATTGAACCCAGGGCCTCACATTATTGGCAAGCACTCTGCCACTGAACTATATCCCAAGCTTTTAATTTTTTATTTTAAGACAGGGTCTCACTAAGTTGCCAAGGCTGACCTTGAACTTGTGACCCTCCTGCTTCAGCCTCCCAAGTAGCTGGGAGGTGATGCATAGGTCTCACCATCACACCTGGTTTTTAAACATTTTTGGAACTTCTATATTGTAAACAAATGATGGCAAATGTTTTAGAGCTTTCAGTGATACAAACAGCCTGCTGCAGCACACATGCCACAGATTCACCGCCAGTGTTCTAGACCATTTGAACTTTTTACACAACTGAATACTTTAAGATCTGTTCGTTCTTTGTATATCTGACTCTCCATAAACTCTAATTGAATTACACGACAGGATTATACGATTTGTTTTTTTGTCACTTTATTTTAAAGAGAATAAAACCATACAAAACAGAACAGAACAAAGCAAATCAGAAAAGAACAATGCAAGTAACACACGACCTCACAACAAGACAGCAGGAAATTAACAGTGGTCACCATAAGGTCTCTTGTTTTCTTCATAATAGCTATCCATACCTTCACACATAATACAATCCAACAAATCAAAATAGTATAAAACCAATCAAAACAATAGAATGAGAGCATTATGGGACTTCAAAACAAGACAATAGGCAATCAACAATGGCTCCCCTAGTGTCTCTTGTTCTCTTCAAAATAGCTGTCCATACCCTCATACACAGTGAAATCAAATAATAAGAAAATGGACTAAAACCAATCAAAACAAAAGAATGAAAACATTACAGGACTTTAAAACCAGATAACAGGAAATGAACCATGGTTACTATAATGTCTCTTTTTCTTTAAAATAGCTGTTCATTCCATCACACATAATAAAATTAAAATAAAACAGAGTAAAACCAATTAAATGGAAGAATGAAAGCATTATAGGACTACAAAATGAGATAATTGGAAACCAGCCATGATTACTATAATATGCCCCATTATGTTCGAACTAGCTGCCCATATCATCTGACACTGTAAAATCTAACAAAACAAGGCAGAGCAGAACCAAACCTACCAAATTTGTGAAAACATTACAAGAGTTCAAGACAAGATAGTAAGAAATTAACAGTGGTTGCTACCTATTCCTCCTAGGTGTTTCCTCCACTATCACTTTTATAATATCTATTGTGTTTTTGGGTCCCACTAACTCCTGTTTTTTTTAATACTAGTTTTCACCCGTATGAGTTCAAACTCTTTTACCCACAAACATGATCTCCAGTTGCCGCCAAAGAACCTCAAGATTATCCTACTTTGTAGCTAGGTAGCTTTCCATTGTATGAAAATGCCATATCTTTCTTATCCATTCTGTGGTTACTGGGCTAATTATCCTTGCTTTTTTCTGGTCTTCTGTTGCACGGAATGATTGTTTTCTCCCTTTTGATTTTCAGTCTATGAATTTCCTTTTGAGTTAAATGTGTTTCTTATATGCAGTACATTAATGGATCTTGTTTCTTTATGTTTCTTTTTATTGCTGAATTGACAGGCGGAGGTGGCCGATCTGGGTCTCTGAGGATTATACAATTTGAATTTATTCGTTTTTTGAAGAACATGCGACTTTTAGTTCTGCAATAGAATGACCTCTAATAAATGCGAGGCTGGGCAGCACCTGTGTATCTCTGATTTCACGATAATGAGGCAGGGCTGGAGATTTGAGAACATAATCTGGTTTTCAGCAGGCAGTCAATATAAGGTAGTTTTCCAACAACAGTTAGATATAGGAGTGTAAAAATCCTTTTGGGAAACTTTAAGGTGAGCCCTCAATACACCTGGATCTGGTGGTGCACGCCTGTTATCCCAGTACTCAGGAGGCTGAGGCAGGAGGATCATTGCAAGTTTGAGACCAGCCTGGGCTACAAAGTGAGCTCAAGGCCAGCCTGAACAGCATAGTGAGACCCTGTCTCAAAAGGACAAGGGCCAGGGATTTAGCTCAGTGGCCTAAACACCTGCCTGGCAAGCACGAAGCTATGAGTTTGATCCTTGGTGCCTCAAAAAAAAAAAAAAAAGTTAGCTATTGTTACAATTTAATCATTGCAAACCCAGTTATTTAGCACCATATTGACATGTGCTACCTCTAATAGAAATAGGTTTTTAATATCTCCCACCAATTATAGCCTTGCTTTCCTTCTGTAGCTTTTTTAGCTCTGCTAAGATCCTGAAGACTTGAGGTGGGAGAAAATTGGGAGCAGGAACTTGTGTGGAAGGGAGGTAGGTGGTGGATCTACTTCTGTTCTTCATCTCTCCAAATGATCTTTTCTTTCCTCCTCGAAACATTTTTAAAGAAGGAATGGTAAAGTCAGACTGCAAAGGATGCATAAGAATAGACTTTTATCAGCATTCTTCTGTTGGGATGTGCACTTTTAGAACAGGGAGCACTAGTGGGGAAGATCAGGTTTGGTTGATAGCCTGACTATTCATTCTAGTAGGATATGAAAAATGAATGACATGTACTTAAATCTCTTGGCCATAGGTAATTACAGGCTACCACTGTACCAAAATGTGGGACAATTGTATGTTTTCACTTGAACAGTAAGAAAATTATGCTATAAGTAGAAACCAGCATGAAAGTGAAAGTAAGGTGTTAAAAACAAGAACAACAAAAGCTATATGGTAATTGGTGCAGAAAGGAAAAGAAACAATGAAAAACCCAAACAAAGGCTTAAATTGATTAACACAAATATGTATTGTAAAGAACTTTTATTTAAAAACAAAAAGAAACTTATTTTGTGAAAAAATTTGAAACTTGCAAAATGCTTTATGGATTTTTAAAATGATGTATGAGTCTAGTATGTATTTGGGAGACAAAGAGAGAAAATGCTACCTATATTTAAGAAGATTATCAGCTTCATAATTTAAAGAAATTTGCAAGTAGCCGGGCAGGTGTGTGGCACATGCTTGTCCTCCCAGCACTCTGGGAGGCTGAGGCAACAGGAGCTCAAGTTTGAGTCCCACATAGGAAACTTAGCAACACCCTCTCAAAATAAAGGGAGGGGCACTATGAACGCAGCTCGGTGTAAAGTGTCCTCTCCACCCCAAATAAGAAAAAGAAACACGCAACTTAAAATGTAAGTCCACACATTAAAACTCGATTGACCTCAACCAACTAGGTAGAGCACCGTAATAGTACCTGTTTCAGTTGTTTTTGTTGTTGGTTTATATAAGCTGTTAGAGCTTTGGAAGGTAAAAGGGAGGTTGCAACAGGTAAGTGAATTCATCAAAGGCCTCAGGACTTATGATCTTAGTGGGATTATCCCAATGGCCTCACCTGCCCCAAAGCTGGGCAGCTCTATATGAAGGTTGATTCTCTTCTCCCTAGTTATCCTGAAAGGAGATTCAGGTACTTTAACCAAAGGGCCAGTGTACTGTTTTACAAGGGGATCTATTCCTTTCTAATGACTAGAATGTTTAGATGACTTATTTGGGGCACACTCTTACCAGTTTGCGGAAATATAATCTGAAAATTGCTTAATGAATATGGAATCTGAAAAAAGGAAGATGGGTTAGTATTGTTTCTGTTATTTTAGAGGGTTTTTTTTTGTTTTGTTTTGTTTTGTTTTGTTTTGGTACTAGGGATCAAACTCACGACCTCACATTTGCCAGGCAGGTGCTTTTGCCACTGAGCTAAATCCCCAACCCCTAGAGAATGTTTTTAACTAATTTATTTTAAAATTAAAGACATAGCATAAATTTAAGAGAAAATTAAACAGCTGCATTAGTCATCTATTGTTGCATGACAAATTATCCCTAAGTTTGGCAGCTTAAATGACACATTTATTATCTCAGAGGTTCTGTGTCACAAACCTGAGTATGGGCTTAACAACTGCATTGTCTGGTTTATAAGGCAGCAATAAAGTGATCAGCCAGAGGTCTCATCTGAAGGCTTGGCTGAAGCAGGACCTGCCTTTAAACTTACATAGTTAGGGAAATTCAGTTCATCAGTGGTTGTTGGACTGAGGGTCTCAGTTCCTTGATGGGTGCTGGCTGGAAGCCATCCTTAGCTCCTTGCATATGGACTTGTATAGTATGGTAGATTGCTTCAAGGCCATAAAAAAAAAGACTGCTAACAAGGCCACGGTCATTGTCTTATGTAACTGAGAAGTAACATCCAGT
>RJWT010028554.1:0-15185 GCA_004365215.1 Cuniculus paca | reverse complement strand
AACTTCTGCTCCTACAATGCACTGCACTGAATGTTTGCTTTACTCATGTGTAACAGCAGCTGACAGTTTTCCAACACTTCCTGAGCCTTTTTAAAGGTGATAGAAGAATTACAACTTTCCCTTTACTGTTCAGGTCAGTTTACAGCTTCTGCGCGCATTGTAATGTTTACAACTGCAGAATGAGGACAACTTCCCCACACTCACACCCATCGCCCGAGGAGAAACACTGCACCATTATCTGAGTAACTTCTACTGTCATAAACTTATCAAATGTTCCTAAGAAATTATACGGTGAAACCCTGTAGTCTGAGAAGACACATTATAACATGACAAAGAACATTTCAGTTTTACATCTAATAATATCTATAGCAAATTATAGGGGCTATTTTACAGAGATAAATTTTACTTAATATAAGAATAAATAAGGGGAAATGATCATTTTTAAGGTGATTTGAAGACTGCTTATGAGAAAACCTAGCAGAACCTATTGAAAATTCATAGAAAACTTATGTAAACTTCTGAATAAATGCAAAACGGCAATAATTTTGTCTATTAGTAATAACCAGGTTGAATCTATTATTGGAATAAGTATGCTGTTTGCTACAGTAAAATTCCTGATCTAGGAATCTGGGAAGCAAGTGCAACAAAGATGACAGACAAAATATTTAAGACCTTTAAACATTACATAATTGCTGCTAAGATAAAAGTCAAAGGTTTCATAGATTACCAAAGCATGAGTAGAAGAAAAGCTAAGAACTATTTTAAAACATTTCACCATACCAATCTAATTTTATTTCCTTTGGTTTTGGCCAAAAGAACAATGTTAAAAAATAAGAGCATTACACCTATGGTGACAGGAGATAGATTCAACCATCCCTTGCCAAAGGGGGACATAAAGAGCCACACTTTTGAAGAATATAATATGGGTTGTGCATAAATACACAGAGTTGCCCACAGTGGTGGTGCTGGGCTCTAGCGATGTTGTAGAAGTTTTATAAAAACACAGTGTAGGTTTAATGATGCCTTTTTATTGCTCAAGGGTCATATGACCATTCATTAATTTGGTGATTTCCCAGAAGGATTATACAACCCCACATAGGAGGATTGCCTGACTGTGTTTTATCGTCCAGCTCTAAACGGATGAGATGAGCTCCACATGTATCTAATTGGGGAAGCCCACCTGAGCTTGGGATTATGGCTGGTCACATGACTGCATGATCAGTCATAAGAAAGTCTCAGACCAAGTATGAAGATCACATTATGAGCTTTAAATTATACTGACAGCATGGCACATTCTGACACACTACCTCAGCCTTAGAGAATACCAATAAATAGTAACCACAGGATTATTTCCTTACCTTGGCTGCAGGAATATTGCAAGAACTGGGTGAAACACACCTGCTGAGGTGTCTCAGTTTCTTGCACTTTATTTCTGACCCTTGATCAATTTCTCTTTGCAATGAAATCATTTGTAGCACTATTAAATCTATGTACAGTGCATCATTTACTTATTAGATAAAATGGTAATAATAAAGCAAATAAACTCATCACTTGTAGAAGTCAGTCAGAAAAGGGAATAGAAACTTAAAGAGAAACAACTTACCCAATCCAAATTACACAACATACTTGTTTTTACTGTTATACTAACTTAAATATACATTCTTCCCTTATTTACAAGAGGTGACCAAATGTACAGTGAATGTTTAAATTTAAAAAGTGTACTAAAGACATACTGCCATTCATCCTCTCAAAATAGTCTCCCTACCTTGCACACACATGTCTCATAATGTTTACTACTTTCTGATGCACTTCTAGTTTTGTTTCATAAGTCTCTTTAGGAGGTATGATTTTAAAATATAATGAATCCTGCTTCCAAGTGCCATCCCATAGAAAGGCAGCCTTGTTAAAGCCTTATGATATGTCCTCATCCACCTTATTCATATGCGCTAGCATGGCGTGATTTCTGGACCATTACCATGAAAGGTCAATGTTATAGAGCAATTCAGAATATCGACCCAGCCACAATTGCACAATTTAAGACATTCACAAAAGAGGACTTCCAGAACTGCTTCAGAAAGTAGCAGAATAATATGATAAGTATGTCGGAAGTGAGAGGGAAGTCCTTTGAAGGAGGCTAGTGACCATGTGTGTTTTAAATGTACATGACATAGTTTTTATTTAAACGCATCTTTTTTCACACCTCTTGTACACCTACATGCACTTGAAGATAAATTTCAATAGACATATTTATTACAATGATTAATTGGTCATTAGCTAAATCTCATTCTTCCTCAACAGGTTCGGTCTCTACTGTTTCCTCTACCTGAGGAAATTTTAACTCATTTTCATAGTACATTTGATCGAAATGAATAATAGCAAATGTTATATTTATATCAGTACCCAAATTTTATGTATAATACAAGTATGTATCAAATTACTATATTGTGCTATTCTTTTGTCTTGTTAGAAATAATTGAATAAGAATTACAATATTGTAAAACCAGGTTGATAGAACTGGACTTTTCCCATGTGTCAGCTAGTATTATATTATGAGCTGGGATTATTACTAGCGCCCATGATTCTATTATTTCTAGTCTAACTGAAGCAAAACCATTTGCTTTGCCTCAATCAGAATTTTTGCACAAATACAGGTCTTGTTACGGTTTAGATATAAAAGCCCCTCCAAATTTTCATTTTTGGAGGTATGACCTGGTAAGAGGGCATAACTGGGAAGGATGTATTCTTGTTCCAGGTGTCTCCCTTCTGTCTCTGCTTTTTGGCTGTTCTGTGATGGGCAATTTTTCCCAGCCATGCCATTTCTATCTTGGAACCAACCAACCATGGACTGTGCCTTCTAAAGCTGTAACCAAATTGAACCTCTCCTCCTTTATGTTGTGGGTGTTGAGCATTATGCCCCAGTACTGGACAATTTCATCTAGTTTTATGTAACAAAAGCTTTCTTGACTCCCCTGGAAGTACATGTGTCATTTATTGTGGTTTCTATATAATACATCATATTTTGGTTTATTCTTGTTGTGTATTTAGGGAATATTGATTTAAGTTGCATTCACCCCAAGAAGATTCCTGTAATTTCAGTGCACCACATGTACTCCAGAAATGTACTCCTGGAGTTTTCCAATGAAAATGGGAAGTCCTTGTTCCATGAATAATTTGGCTTCCATTTTAAGAATGATGATCAAAAGATTTTGCAGGATTAGATTGCATGCTGTTTCTGAAGATTGGGTTCTATCATTTTCTAACGTGATAGATGGAGTTCATGGGACTCTATTAGACCATCATTGTCTTTCCAAATACATAGGCGTCTTTGCCTTCTGAGGAGGATTTCTGGCATTTTGCCTATTTCAGTTACCTTATCTTTTTCTCTTATCTATTTCAGTTATCTTATTCTTTCACTTTACACAAAAGCACAGTTTGTGTTCCTATACCTGCACTCACACCGTTCCACAAAGATTTATCTTTTATTGGCCCATGTTGTTTCACACACTCATCATTTATAGAAGTTGAAGCTACAAGTGCTAATTGAGTGCTAATGGCCTGAGAATATGTTTTGTACCTCAAAGTGTTAGGCCCTCCATGCTAACCTCAAGTACATAGTGATCACTGCTACATGTAGTTTACTTTGAATGTGCCACACACTTCTCCTAACGTCCACTGTCTTACAATACAGTCTTCTTCAGTTGGGATGTGAGGCCACTATGTGAGTTCAAGGCTTTCTTGGCATCTGAGGTAACTCTTTCCGAGGTCATTTTAATCTTATGTTGTATCTTTCCACTCACAAGGACAAAACTCTCAGTACTTTTATGACTAAACTGTTTTTTCTCTTATATTCAGGTACCTGCCTAAGCATTTGATCATCAAACTTAATGTCACAATGATCCTTCTGTTTAATTTTATAAACCATGCCTCATAGCTGTTGAAGAGGTAGGAATCCTCAGGGTTTACTCTTCCTTTGCAGTCTGCTTTAGTAAACACATCCTGTCAAATAAGAACTGAAACACGAAATTCCACTTAATCATCAGCAGTGGTTCTGGTCTTCATTGTTATAAGGGACCCATGTATTCTCTGAAGAGATGCCGCTCAGGTTTGATGACTACCTTTCTACTTAGTGAAGTTTCCAAAAATGGATGCCCATAACATTGACAAACATATTGCTTCATCCATCTGAGGATATTGAATTTAAGCTGAGAGAGAATATTGTTTTTTTCCCCTGAAAACTTCCCAAGGCACCAACGTAGTGTGAGATATTTATTTTTTTGTTATGTATATGGTCAATCTTTTGTCTTCATCTGTTATCTCTTTTTAAAAATTTATCATTGATTTTGACTCAAAATTTCCCCTCTCTGTTAGGAACGTAAGGTGCAGGTATTATGTACTAAGTTGTTGGTCACTCACTGTGTCCCTTTCAGTCCAGTCATATAAAGTAAAGTTTCACAGGTGCAAAATTAGAGGACAATCTTGTCTGCTAAGCAACACAACCAAACACAACTTAAATCTTAATTCTGCTGGATGAGGGAAAGAAGTTTGGCGAAGATGATGCTGGCCGAGTGGCCTGCACTTGTCTGCACTGCCTACTTTTCATGCTCTTAGGCTTGGTTTGTGTGCTGAGTCCTGATGAATGGACCTTACTGGAAAAAGGCTCCAACCATCCTCCAGTGTCAAGCAGTCAAGAATGTGATGCGACTCTGACAACACTCTTTTCCTCTGCCTTGGAAACCTTAGAAGCCAGATGAACAAATGTAAGACTCATGATATAAAAGAAAGTTACACCTCTGAGAAAGAGGTGGAAACTTTAGAAGATTGGTAAGGTGAGAGAATTTGAAAGAAATCTATGACATAATGCAGCTTTTTAACATCATCACAGTTGATGACTTTGTGGGGATAGAAACAAATAATATGAAGTCTGTGAACCTGAATCCTTAAATTCTATGTTTTATCTGTCAGAGAAAGACAGAGAGAGAGAGGAGGGAGAGAGCAAGAGAGAGAGTCGCATTAGCACTTCATTCCTCTTTATGAATGAACAATAGTCCACTGCTTGTCTATACTACAATTTGTTTATCCTGTCATTTATGGATGGACATTTGGTTTTTTCCACCGTTGACTAGTGTAAATAGTAATGCTATTAATATTTATGTTAAAGTATTTGCTTAAGTACTGGTTTTCATTTCTGTTAAATATATACCAATGAATGAAATTTCGGGGTTACAATGTAGTTCTGTGCAACGTTTTCAACAACTCACCCAAATATTTTCCACAGCAACTGCATCATTTTATGTACTCAAATGCAGTGCCTGAAAGTTCTAATTCTCTTATATCACCTGTAGTGGTTGATTGATAATGTGGTATTATGTATTATTTTGTTGCTTGAGCTTTTAGGTCAGATCTAAAACTCCATTGCCAAGTTTGATATCTTGAATAATTACCAATATATTTTCTTTTAACTATGTTACCATTTCAGCTCTTACCCTTAGGTCATTGATTCATTTTGAACAAATTTTTGAATATGAGGTTAGATGGAGTCCAACTTCATTCTTATGTCTGTGTGCAACCAGTAGTCTCAGCATGATTTCTTGAAAAGATTATTATTGCTGTCATGAAAGATTTTAATATATTTATTGAAATAAATTGGACATAGATATTTAGGGCTGTTCTGGATTCCCAGTTCTACTTCATTGATCTTCATGTCCATCCTTATACCAATACAACATTGTTTGGATTATTTTAGTTTAAAAATGGGAAATATAAGTCCTCTAAATGCATTTTTCTTTTTCGATATTGTTCTAGTTATTTTTGGCCTCGGACATTTCCATATAAATTTGAAGAACTTCTTTTCTGTTTCCGTAAAAAATGCCACTGGCATCTTGATAGAGGTTGGATTGACTCTATAGATGGGGGAATATTGTTATCTTAACACATTGCCTTTCGCTTCATGCAAACAATATTTCTATTTTCTGTGTCTCTAATTTCTTTCAGCAGTATTGGGAATAGAATCCAGGACTCCGGCACTGAGATACAGCTCTAGTATGTTCCCTCTTTTCTTTTGAAGCAAGGTCTTACTAAATTGCCTAGAATGGTCTCAAATTTGTGATCTTCTTGCCTCAGCCTCCCGGAGTGCTGGGATTACAGGCATGGTCATCTTCTCCAGCTTTATTTCAGCAGTATTGTATGGTTTTCATGGTACATTTTTACTTTTTTGCTTTAAATTGTTTCACTTTCTTGGTTAAATTTTATATATTGCTAATTATTTGATTCTTTTTGATGCTATTGTAACTGGGATTTTTTTGTTACTCTTATTTTTAGATCATTTATTATTAATGTATAGAAATGTGACTAATTTTTTTTTGGCAGTGCTGAGGATTGAACCCAGGGCCTTGTCCATGCAAAGAAAGAATTCTACCACTGAGCCACATCTCTAGCCCTGTAACTAATTTTTGAAGGCTGATCTTGTGCCCTTAACTTTTCTGAGTGTGTTCATTAGATGTAATAGCTTTGTTGTGGAGACACTGAAGTATTCTATAGATAGAATTTTGTCATCTGCAAACAGAGATACTTTACTTCATCTTTGCCATTCTGGATGATTATTTGTTTTTCTTTCTTACTTGCTCTGATTAGGACTTCCAGTGCAACATTCAAAAATAGTGGTGGCAAATGGGGTTCTTTGTATTGCTCCTGATACAGGAGAAAGGCTTTCAGACTTCCACAATTGAATGATACTGATTTGAATCGATTTTTCTATTGAGTGACATGGTTTCTTAGCTTTCTTCCAGCTATTCCTGTACATGGAATATCTTTTTCCATATTTTTTCTTTTAACTTATTTGTGCCTTTGGGTCAAAGTGAGTCTCTTGTTGATAAAGTACAGATGTATTGTGTGTATGTGTGCATGTGTGTGTGAGATGCTGAGCAGGGAATCTGGTCAACCAGAATCCCAATTCCTGGGCTATGAAAGTCATGAGACCTTAAGTTTGTGTTGTTCCAAGCTGCTAAGTCTGTGGTCATTGTCACACAGTGACAGAATGCTCATACATATGTTTGTCCGAATCTACTCTATTCTGTAGAGAGAGCAGGGCAAAGACAGACTCATTGGATACAACTGGAAAGCGAGGAGTTGACCCAGTTACAGAAACACAAGCATGAGGTTGGAGCAAACCCAGAAAAAAGGTTAACTTGAAGTTTAATAATTTTGCCCAGGCTTTACAAGTACGCTCTTTCTAGTAATGGTCTCCAATTTTTTAGACGAAGCCACTACAACCCTTATTTATGAAATCAAATTGACTGTAGTTTTATTTACATAACAGTAGGAAGGAACTAAGTTACTAAGAGAAAATAGATGATTTTTCTGTGATTGAGTCTGATATTTTATAGCCACTGGTAGAAATATTTTGTTAGTAATGATCTTAGGGGATCATTCTTGCCACATAGATATGGCATCTCTTTCTAAATGACTAGAACTGTAAATTAGACAGGGAGGCAAAGCACACAAAGTAGAAAAAGGCTCCAGGAATGTGAAGGAAACGATCAACTTTTCCACAATAGGCAACAGAATACCAGATGTACAATGGATTTTGATTTGTCTTTTGTGGTCTATAAGAATTATCTTCAATTTTTTTCTTTCTCTGTGACCAAATAGTGTTCATGGATAGTATGAGGTTTAAAATAGAAAGGGGATGCTGTTCACTACTGCCTCTAAGGCGGGCAGCACTGACACTCCTGGGCGTGGATTGCCAAGAGGAAGGGAAGAGAGCAGGCAGCAGGTCAGCTGACTTTTCCACAAGGCACTTCTCTGTAAGTTAGCCTTTTCAGTTTCTAAAAGTTAGCTTCATATCATATGAAAGAATAGAAATGTAGCACACATGTCTCGATTTCTAAGAGAGGTTATTCTTTTTATGACTGTAATGGTTTTTCATCTATCCAGAGTATATTCCTCTATAGCAAAATATGGTCCTGCTTTTATGAAGGGAATTCCTAGTCTTGCAGTGTTCAATACACGCATAATTTAAGGAGAACTTTCACATAGAAATGAATGTTCACTAGATTTCATGTTTTTATAAATCTTAAAAATCTGAAAATGGTGCATAATAAGATATTGTTATGGTGCTTATTTTGCACCCATGGTTGTTGTTGTGGTGGTTGTTATCTTTGCTGGAGGAACGGAGGTTCCATCTGCAGCAATGGTAGAACCATGACTTAGATTCACCTCGTTTACTTGAAGAGCTCAATTTTTGTATGGTTTAGCATCTGTGCACTCTTGCATATAAATTTAGATTTTACTTGTAAAAAATTACACTATTTGTAGTTGCTTAAAGTGTTCACATAATTCATTATGGCATGGACTTTGTCATATTTCTGGGAAATTCAGGATATTGCTAGACCGTTCTATAGTTAGAGGGAAAGAGGAGTCATCCATTGGAGAGCTCTTTCATCAGGTTGTGAAACAAAACAAGGGAGCCATTCTTGTTGCATAATGAAATGTCCATTACCATGGTCTAGAAGTTTAGGACACAATTTGTAGTCACTGTCTGTCTTGTTTGACTAATTCTTGGTGAAACCTGGCCAACTTCTCACTGTGGATGCTCTTTGCTATGCTGCAGGGTGATAACCCTTTTTCTATATGTATATTTTGTCTTTCTTATTTCTAAATTTTGCCAGGTATTTCCTTCTTTTTAACCTTGGGCCTGCAATCCCATGCATTTGGTTTTTATTAGAGGGGGAAGATCTCTGAAATTAAAACTACACTTTGTTCTACGCTGCTTGCCAGGGCCAGAGCATTCCAAGGAGAATCAGTCCAGGATAGAGTGCCCATGGCAAGGGCCCACAGCCTGCTGCCTGAGGCAGGTGGCACCCGAGGGCCTTGGACACCCTCCCTGCCATGTGGGTTTCCTTTGTGTCCTTGGGAGGGCTGTGTTCTGTCCTAACCTGTTCAGTGCGGTGGCAGCTTGACAGAGAAGACTTCAGAACAAAAGAAAGAAATTGTGTCCAAAAAAATCCCTAAATGTTAGTTGAGTCTTACTGTGTCACCTGAAAGATGCTATTTGGCGTAAGGATTGAATCCTGGCTTTGGTTAGGGATAGCACGTTTTTTGGATCTGCTCTCCATCCCACAGTGCCCTTGAAGATTTAGTAATATACATGACCTCTTTGAATCTGTTGTCACATTTATAATGGGAGGAACAGTGTGATAATTTACATTTCCTCAGATTATTATGGGAAAAAAGTGCAAAGTGCCCTTAGGCTCATGTGATGCTGCCGGCCCATTACTTTCTTACCCCTGCCTCGAGCATACATGAAAAATTAAACAAAGCAAAGCATGCAAAGCAAAGTGTGTAGGTGTCTCCACTTACACTGAGCTGTGGTTATTCCTGGGATCATGGAACGTTGTCCTTTCTTGTGGGACCTCGCGGGAAGCCACCTGTTTGGACTGAGCTGCAGCCTGGTTTGCTCCACACTTGGCTTGATCCCAGGCTGCGAGTTCGTGGTGCAGTATTCACTGCACACTTGTCCTTCCCAGAGTCAGTGTTTTATGATCTATCATCTTATAGTCCTCAGCATGCCAAAGTCATCCTATCACTCAGAGCAGAACACAAGACAATGACTCATGACAGGAACTTTCTATAATAGGGGAAATATATATGTCAGAAGGTTGCCTTCTAACAAAGTCATTGTAAATTCTTCAGTCATTTTCCTGCAAGCCTGCAAGGACTTTTATAGACATGGGGTGAAAATAAAGGGCTTTCTTCTACCAGAAATTGAAAGAAAATGACAATATTTTCCGGTTCCTGTTTCCTGTAATTTTATCAAGTACAATAAAAAGTAAATTTCTTTTATATCTCTACTAGCCATACAGGAGTTGTGTGGGTTTTTAAAGAAAATATGTAAAGTTATGATACTTAAAATCCATTTTACCACGCAGAAAATTTTGTTTAATAGATCATCATTTTAAGCAGGAAAGTGTTGATATTTTACATTTAGGCACTATCTAATTATTTGCTTACACTGGGATAATACTCAGGACTAGTGTCTATCATGGAGCTACACTCCCAGCCCTATATATAAAATGTAAAAATCTTTTTCTTTATTAATAAATTGCTGAGAAATAATAGTTTTCTTGCTATCCTTAACTGAATACCCTTACTCATGATCACTATTACTTTGAGTAATTCACAATTTCCTTGCCTACACAGATTTGAGAAATTTTAATATAGAATAAATAATTTTGATGCATTTTAATTTATTGCCTGTGAATGTGCACCTTTTGGTAATTTTAAATTTTATATAATTTCACATACAAAACATTTCAAGAATGGTTTAGGAACATATGTATACATGAGACCTGATTGCTTCACTGTTCTTTACTCGCTATGCATTTCTCTACATGTAGAAAGTAGATAGTATAGACACAATATAATATATAATTAAGTGTTGATTTTTTCTGAACCATCACGGAGTCACATAAAGACATTATGCCTGCTATATCATCAAATTCTTTCATGTATAATTCCCCAGAATTGGGGCCTGCCTTACACGATCAAATTACACTTATGAAAATCAGTACGTTCCTTTGGCAGTTCATATTTCAAATGTCATCACTGCCTGGTGTTGTGTGTGGCTATTTTCTTTCTTGTCTAGGATCCTGTTCAAGGTTAAACACTGCATTGAGGCACCACATCATCTAAGCTTCCTGGAACTAAGATAGTTCCCTGGACATTTTCTTTTTCTTTCTTAACCTTGGCTTTTCGGAAGATTACAGGTCCATTTTAATTCTTTTGGTAAGAACACTACAACGGTGATGCTCTATTCTCATTAGTTTATCAAACAAGAAATTTGTAATGTTGGATTGAACCAATGTGATTAGGATTTGGTCAGACAGGTCTCTCTACTGTGCAGTTACTTTTTTCATTTTGCAATTAGCATATAATTTATGGGAGATACTTAGTGACCATGTCAGTATCTTGTTACACATCAAACTTTTATCTGCTACATTTGGCATTTTCGTTTCTATAATTATCCCTCCTTCCTCTCTCCAACCTTTGTTCCCCTTCCCACTTGAAAAAGTTCTATTTTCATTTTTTTCTTTGATTCTTTCTTAAATTCCTTTTCCTTCCTTCCTTCTCACTTACCTCCATCTCTTCTTCCTCTTCCCATCTGAAGATCTCCTTACTTACTATTACCTATCCTTTATTTTGCTCTTTATAAGAGAAACCATGTATATTCAACCTTATCTTAACCAAGATAGAAAATATTTCTTTTCTTCTGGAAAATCTCCTTGTGCCATTCCCCAATTAGCTCCTTCCCATAAAAGGTAATTACTTTTCATATTTTACTCACCATAGATTAGCTTCTTCCACCTTTGAATTTCAGATAGATAAGGTCAAAAATTTCTTTCAATTTTATCATAGCAGGTTGTTATGGTTTGTGTCTAGGTGGCCCCCCAAGCCTCATTCAGTCATGGAAGCAGAGGAATCTAGCATTTGTGATTGGTTTGTTGTCTAGTGCTGGGATTGGCAGTGTGAGTTCCGCACCCACCCATGGGTGGAGCCAGCATCAATGTAAGGTCGGGAAGGAGGTGTGCTTGCCTCTCTTTTGCCCTGTTGGCTCTTGCCACTTGAAGCTGCCCCTCAGCCACGCCACCCTGCCTTGGATCTAGCTGAATATGACTAAAACCTCCATAACTGTCAGAAATAAGCCTTCTCTTCCCTAATTTTGGGCATCAAGTATTTTGTCTCGACAATGAGAAAAAATTAACCAAGACAGAGGTAGTTGTTGATTTTCTCCTGAGTTGTATACTTTATAGAAATATACTACATTTTGTTCAACCAATATCTTGTCCATGGATGTTGCATTTGTTAAGAGCCATATGAATAAAACTGCTGAGGATATTCTTACACAGATTTGGTGAAAACAACTTTTTGCTTAATATGGAGTAGAGTTGCCTGATCAGAAAGTAAGTATAAGGTTATTTTACAAGAAATTGCCAAAAAGGTTTTCAAACTGCTTGTGCTATTTTTATACAACTAGTAATGTATGAGATTTCTCTTTGCTCTTTGTACTAGCCAGCATTTAGTTATGTATGTGTTTTCAGTTTTCTCTGTTCCAGAGGTAAAGTAATATAAAGTGAGTTTATTTGCATTTTCCTAATGAGTAAGAAGAACAAATATCTTTTCATGCATTGTTTGATAATTGGTGCATCTTCAATTTTGAAAACGTTTTTTAACCAAAGTCTGTGCTCACTTTCAAATTGGATAGTTTAGCTTTTTTTTACTGAGTTCTAAGTATCTTTTGTATGTTTAGGATGAAAGTACTTTGTTAAGTATACATTTTGCATATATTTACTACTGTTTTCTTTGTGGCTTGCCTATTAATTTTCTTAGCTGTATCTTGATTGATAGAAGCTTTTACTTAATGTAATTCAATTTTTCATTCGTCTTCATTTTTATTGGTTTCTATGTTGTGTCAAAGAAATATCTAGGCACAAGGAAATCTCTCTTTATTTTTTTCTAGAAATGTTATATTAGCTAGGCATGATGGTAGATGCTCATGATTCTAACACTCTGGGAGACCAAGACAGGAGGATGGCAAATTTGAGCTCAGCATGAGCAAATCAGTGCCTTAACAAGACTCTGTCTCAAAAAACTAACCAAGCAAGAGTGGGAATTAGGTAAATGTGAAGGCTTTGGGTTTGATCTGCAGTGTTAAATATAAATTTTTAATATTTTATGATCATTTCAATAGATGTAGAAAAATAAACTGGCAAAACTTAACACTGTTTCATGATACAAACTCTCCACTGAAGTATAAGTAAAATAAGTTTTCTTTAGTCTTATAAAGCACATACTAAGAAACATTCATAGGTGATCTTGTGCCAACACCAAATAATATGAAGTATAACTATAAATATCAAATCTCTTTTTGATATGCACTGTGAGGTGCAGTGAAATTTTGTTTTATCCCTGGTAAAAGTCTAAAATCTACTGAGAAGACTTTTCTTCCCTTGTTGAGTTACTTTAGTGCCTTTGTGGGAAATCAGTGGACCTCACAAATGTGAATCAATTTCTGCACCACACATTCTGCTGTCACTCTTCCTGTCAGTGTCACATTGTCCTCACTGTAGTAGCTTTACAGTGGATCTTGAAATCAGGTAATGTGCACTCACTTTTTTGGTAAATTTTCTTTATCTTTAATTGGCAAAAATTGCACATGTTTATCATGTACATCATGATGCTTGGGGAAATAGGCATTGTGGGATGGTTACACTGAGCTAGTTAACATATGAATTATCTCACAAGTCTATCATGTATGTGTGTGTGTGACAAGAACATATAAAATCTACTCTCTGAGTTACAAAAATGCAATACAATATTATTAACTCTAGCCACCTTATTGTTCAGCTGATATCTTGATTATATTCATCTGTTTAACTGAAATTTAGTATCCTTTTACTATTATCTCTCCAACCCCCCACCTCAGCATCTGGTAGCCATTCTTTTACTCTTAAGAGTTGAAATGTTTTGGACTCAGCATATCAGTGAGTGAATGTAATATTTGCCTTTCTGTGCCTAGCTTATTTCACCTAACACAATGTCTTCCATTTTCATCCATCTCACTGCAAACAAGATATCATTCTTTTTAGAGGTTAAATAGGATTCCTTTGTGTATTTTCACTATCTCTGCATACAGCATACTAAACAGACAAAAACTGACAGCTTTCACACAATAATCAGAAACAAGACAAAGATGCCACTCCTATACAATATAGTTCTGGAAATGTTAGACAGAGCAAATAAGCAAGAGAGAGAAATAAAAGGAATAAGGATAGGAAAGGAAGAAGTTAAATTATCACCATTTGCAGATGATATGATACTCTGAATAGACTACTAGAGTTAATAAGCAAATTCAGCAGCATAGCTGGATACAAAGTCAACACTCAAAAATCAACAGCACTCCTGTATACAAACAACAAATTCACTGAGAGAGAAATTGTGAAAATAACACCTTTCACAATAGCATCCCCAAAAATGAAATACTTAGGAATCAATCTAGCAAAGGATGTAAAATATCTATATATTGAAAATTACAGTACTCTGAAAAAGGATATTGAAGAGGATATCAGAAAATGGAAACATATTCCTTGCTCATGGAGAGGAAGAACCAACATTATAAAAATGGCCATACTCCCAAAACTGCTATACAGATTAAATGCAATTCCAATCAAAACATCATTAGCTTACCTCATACATCTAGAGAAAACATTCCTAAAATTCATTTGGAAATGGAAGAGACCTAGAATAGCAAAGGCAATCTTGGGCAACAAAGGCAATTTAGGAGGCAACACAATTCCAGACTTGAAATTATACTACAAAGCTAGTGATAAAATCAGCATGGTACTGGCAAAAAAACCCTGTGGGTCTGTGGAACAGATTACTAGATGGAGACACAGCTACAAAGACACTCAGCCACCTTATTTTTGATAAAGGGGCCGAACATGTTCATTGGACAAAAGATAGCTTCTGTAATAAATGGTGCTGGAAAAATTGGCTTTCCACATGCCGAAGACTGAAACTAGACACATGTCTATCATCATGCACTAAGCTAAAGTCAAAATGGATCAAAGATCTAAATATTAAAACAGAAACATTAAATATCTATTAGAGAGAAACTCCCGAGAGTCAGCCATGCTGGGACCGGGAGGAGCCGATCAAGGATCCAACTAGCCATCCTTCCTGGTAAGCCACACAGATCGTGCAGGACCCAGGAAGACAGGGAAAGCCAGAAACTCCCAAGAGTCAGCCATGCTGGGACCAGGAGGAGCTGATCAAGGATCCAACTAGCCAGCCTTTCTGATAAGCTGCACAGACCGTGTGGGACCCAGGAAGAGAAAAAAGTCAGTGTCTCCTGTAGGCCTACCAGCATGCAGACTGAAAATCACCAAACCCTCTCACCCCATAAGCCACCAGCTGGTTTGGAGGTCAACCTGAGCTAATAGCAATTGAGCTACAAAAAGCACCTGAAGGATTGTATTGTTAGGTTGAATTTACAGGCATGGGGTTGACAGTCTGAGCATGTATAGGAAGGATAACGGTATGCGATGTGGTAAATATGGAGTTTTTTTTTTCTGTCTTGTTTTTAAAGTCTAATAATGTTCTCACTGTTTTGTTTTATTCTTATTAATTTT
>RJWT010028553.1:0-15207 GCA_004365215.1 Cuniculus paca | reverse complement strand
AGTTCAGGATGGCATCCTGAATAGGTGTGGACCCTATTCCTGCCCAAGGTCCTGGGTCACAAGAAGGAAACTATGTAGGTCCAAGAGGAAGACCTGGCTTTTTAAAGAAGCACTTCATTTGATTTTCATAGTTTGTTTCTTTAAAAAAGAGTGAATTAATTTGGAAATTTAAGCTAGCATTTGCTCTCAGACAAAGCAATCAAATGACAAACTCCTGGACCATGCTTCTAGGGCACCATGTTGAATAATCTTTGCTGAAGGAGAGGATGTGTCCCAGCAGGGCCAGGGGAGGGACATAGGGGTTTAGTAGATACTGACCCCATGACACTTTGGAATCCTGATGTTTCTGGGCGTGGACACTACCACTTCCTAACGTGTCAACCAAACTGCAAATATACTTCCCGACAAGTAGAATCCTTCACCATCTATAATGTTCCTTCATTCAAATATACATATGTATTTTTTTCCATTTAACTCACTATGATTTTATACTTTGAATCCTAATCTAATCCTTTGAGGAAAGGAAATTTCAAAAAAGGTAGGAATACATGGAAAGGGGTCCTTTGTTTTGTCCGGGCATCAAATAGCCCACTTTGTGACCAAAACCTTATGGGCCTACAAAGAAAGTCTTAGATAAGCCATTTTTGTCTGTGTCCTTTTGTGACTGAATAAACTGTGAAGAGACAATTTTTACCAATTTTAAAGAGTGGAATCAAATAGGAGTATCTATGGAATATACCTTAAACTTCAGCAAATTTCAGCTTTTACCCTGAAACAGGGATTGGATTTGTTTATTCTCTCATTCATGTCCCTTGGAGGATATCCTTGTTCATTTCTTACCTCAAAATGTCTGCTCACAATGAATACATCTTTACCTATTTTGGGAGAATGCGTGAGTAGACAGAGGGCCTCAAACAAAAG
Organism: Cuniculus paca; assembly: GCA_004365215.1. Taxonomy (NCBI): domain Eukaryota; kingdom Metazoa; phylum Chordata; class Mammalia; order Rodentia; family Cuniculidae; genus Cuniculus; species Cuniculus paca. Next base: position 14,286 of record RJWT010028553.1, on the reverse strand, counting down.
TAAACAAAACAAAGAAAAACGAAGAAAAGAGAGAGAACAAAGGGAAAGAAAGACAGACAGATAGACAGACAAATATCCAGATGCCAGACAGGGCGTCAGCTTTCTTCCCCTGAAGGGCCTCTCCTCAGGCTGCCCCCTGCTGTCAGGGCCTGGCTGAGGCCTCTTCTCACAAGGTATCAGTTAGACCCCCTCCTATGCTGTCTTGGACACAGGCCACTGGGATGCCAACCTGCAAAGAAGCTGTTCGGAAGTTCCCTCAGGTGTCTCAGGCTTGGTGACAGACCCCAAGCCAGGCCTACCAAGAGCATGGCTGAACATTTTCACTGCCTGTGACCTGGGGCTCGGCTGCTAGAAACCTCACAGCATGAATGAGGTTTGCTCTTTCTCCAAAATGGTGGTGCAGCCTCCTGGAAACAGTAAAGGAGGAAGAGGACAGGCATCTCCTCCATGCCTGAGTGACCCATGGCATTTGCTGCCTGTTACGCACCTGTGAAGACCCTTTTGGAACAGAGGAAAAGGCCAAGCCCTGTGTCATTCCTCGGGACCCTCAACAATGGGGCCACTGTGGATGGGGAGGGGCGTGTGGGGCAGAGCCAGGTCAAAGGGCTGTGATTTTCAGCCGCTGGCACCAGGCGGCAGGGGACTGGGTACTGAGTCTTCCATGTTGATGGCCATCAGTTTGCAAGGGGAAGACAAGAGCAGCAAACCCCAGGCACAGTGTGTCCCCTCAGCACTGGAGTCCCCGGAGCCGGCCTGGCTCCCGTCTCTCCGCTGCCCGTTGCTATCCATCTGTCTCTGATGAGCACCTCTCCCCAAGGACCTGGAGCCCTGAACAACTGGAATCTAAAATTACGGAACGCCCCATATGCTCCTCGAGCCTATCGTGAGTGATTCGGAAACCACTATCTCCTGATGAGGATCTTTTAGAAGACAGGAGATTTCCAGGAAGCTTTGTCCAGGCCGCACAAAAGGCCTTTCTCCCCTCTGTACAAATCCGTGATCAGGCTTAGATCATTGTCAGGCCTTACTCCGTGCGTTTTCATGGCTCGGGCAGGGAAAAGGGTGGAGAGGTTTCTTTGGATATCATAGAAAAAGTGGGAGAGAAAGGAATTCTGCTCTGAGACATTTAGAAAGAAAAAGAAAAATCCGATCAATGGTTTGTTTTTCTGAATTAGTGATAGGTACCCAGCCACAGCAGTGGGGCAGGGGCTGGAGCAGCTCAGCGGGTTTAGGGACAGATGACCCCGTCCCTGCCAGCGAGTGGGACTCAGAGCTTGTCGGAGGGTTGGGCGTATGAAGAAGAGGGTGCTGAGCTTCTTGCTCTGCTGGAAGGGGTTCTAGGCCCTTCCCTGTAGGGCCAGCCTACCGGGGATGGTTGGCAGCCGCAGGACTAGGGCGAGGGGCTGGGCTCTCTCTCGCTTGCTGACTAGCTCCTGTTTACCCTTCCAACTCCAAACAAAGGGAGGGACGTCGTGGTCCCTCAGTCGTCACTCACCTTTCATACCACTACCTTCTTCTTGGAATGTGTTACGAGCAGTGGTCTGATCTTCTAAGTGTTCACTCCCACCACTTCCTGAAGAGGCTACACTGCTTTGTGGAGACAGGGGGGCATGATCGGAGGGGAGGCACTGGGGTCCTCTAGCTCGTAAGTCCTCATGAGACATCCATCCATGTCCTAGAGGCTGGTTTGGCACATTCATGGGTGGGGTAAGGGACACAGATCGTTTCAAAGGGCTGTGGTGTGCCTGGCCTGAAAGAACTGGAAAAAAAAAATAAAATGAAATAGGTTATTCCCCCCCCTTTAGCCTGGGACGCAGAATCCATAATACCTTTGCACCCCGAGGTACCCTAGCTGCCTCATGACTGCCCATGGCACAGCGGGTAGGATGCAGGCCCGGCAGGGACCTTCTCTCTGGGGGGTTTAAGAAGGTGCTGTGTGGGCCTCTCGGTGGGCTGGGTTGCTCCCAGGAGGCCAAACCTCTGTGACCCACGCACCTGGCTTAGCTGGTGTGTGGCGTGCATCGGGCTTTAGTTCTAACCCTGCAGATAAAGGTCCACATGCCTCGGTCAAGTGGCCATCTGCCCGAAGTGAAGAGAACATGCTGGACATTGTTTTGTTGTTGTTGTTTTGGTTTTTTAAAAAGCACAAGCTCTGCCGTTATTGGTGGTGTTAGGCAAGACTTCCTGAGGGGTGGCAGGCTGATCACCATTCGGGACACAGGCAGGGCTGCACTAGGGGGTGACGAGTTGGTGCTTCTGATCAGGAATCGGGGAACACTTAGCTCTGAAGGGTGGCACCGGCTCAGTGAGGGCCCCCAGCACTACCATGGCCTGGGGTGCAGGACACTGGCAGCTCTGGGTGAAAAGGGCCAATTCTTCCCCTCGGCCTCCTAGGTTCCTGCCAAGCTGTACCCTGCAAACACTTCCAGGTAACAAGGCTTTCATTCAGAAGCCCGCGGGCTCTCCCTTAGCCGGGGATGGGTTTTACCAGCATGTTCGGCCCTTCCGCACAGTGGGCAACATCTGCGCAGCCCTGGTCTTTAATTTCTTTCCCAGAAAACTAGGAAATAGCAACAAAATTCACATAACTAGCGAAATTGAATTGAAGGCATTCAAAGGAGGTATTTAACCAACATCAACGCTGAGGGAGCCAAGGTTACCCTCGGTTGGTTTTTCTGGGTGTGTAAAATGACAACTTCACAAAATGAGTCTATTCATAACATTCTCAGTGCTAGTTCCTGACAGGTCCGGTTTATTTTGACTGCTGCTGTGTTAACATGGAATTGAGCCACATGCATTTGAAAACATTTTTCGGGGAAGCCATTAAATTCCATCTCAGGCTCTATCCCTTTCAGGGAGACGTTCACTCTCCCAATTTCAGATTAGTGCTTCTTTGCTGGCATTGACCTTTCTGCGTTCTTCATGAGGTAGACCAGATATCCCAATGGCGAAGGGTCCTGGCTTTTTGTGAAAGCTGACTTCCTTTTTGGCCAGCACCCTCCAAAAGGCCTGAGTCACTGATCACTGTGCCCCCTTTTAAAAGATAAAGACCAGAGTCGAAAAGTGTGGCCAGAAAGTATGTTGGGGTTGTAGTGGGTGGGGGGCTGCTGATGGGCAGCACGTGGAGACCAGGCTCCCACATGGTCACCATTTCCGGTCAGCCCCAGGTGGCCAGGGGGGCTGCCTTAATGCACAGGGATCTGAAGCACTGCAACCTTCTTCCCTAACAAAAAAGGAGAAGAAAAGGGAACTGCTGGGTTTAGTATTTGTAATTCGAGAAATTTCTAATTTGAGTAAATTCTATCCGAGGCAAGGAATTATCATCTACCTCACAAATACACAAAGGGGAAATTGCTCTTTAAAAATGACCTCAAACAGCTTGCATATTCACTGAGTAGATGAGGGAAGAAACTCTTTAAATAGGCTCCCTGGAAAATGCATGGCTACCTGGTTGGAAAAGAATTAGCAAGAGGAGGAAAAAAAAAAAAAAAGGAAAGAAAAAAAAATAAATAAGTAAGCAAAAAGGAAACAGCAGCAAAAATGAAGAGGGGAGCCAATAAGAAGAAAAGCCAGACATTCAGAAAATCTGTTTCATGCCTGTCTCTGTGTTTGTGTAAAATTGGGCAGACTTGTTTAGGGCTGGGCTGAGCATGGGGACATTTCAGTTTGGACAGCTCAGCTTCCTGGCACCTCTGTGACTTTGGGGCTCTGTGAGGTGCCAGCCAGGTGTGCCCCAAGTGGAAACTGCAGTCCCTCCTCTATCCTCCAGCTGGGATTAGGGCCTGAAACTGTAGAAATGGCATTGCCAAAGAGGGTCCACAGCTCTGAGCTGGCGGAGGCATCAGTGCTAGCTGCCTACAGGTACTAACTGAACTGATAATTAACTGATAGCCATAGGTGGTTACTGCTAGGATGGTCCTCATTTTTGAATGCTGAGAAGAGTATCAGACATAGATAGCAGCTGAATTCCATTATAGGACGGAGTCAATTTTCTTAAAATTGCTCCTTTCCTACCACCACTGAAACGAATCCTGGGAGAGGCCGCCAAGATTCTAGGACTCCACTGGCTACTGAGATCTGGAACTCAATATTTACCAGACTTAATGGTCTTACAGAGATTTGCACATAAGGACCTACATGCACCAGGCACAACTTTTTAGGGAACATTTTCCTGAGCTTAACTGAAGTCACAGGCCACAGGACATGAACTGACCTCTGCCTCTAAAAGCAACAACAAAAATCAGTTGTACCTGACGTGCCATGGCCATTTCTCAATGATTTTTTTTTTAATCAAAAGGCTCCACCTTCTCTGCATCATCGAAGGGGCCTGTTGGTTCCTACAGCTGTCACCTAGCCCAGGACTGTCTCCCTTGGAGCCACCAAGCACCATTCCTGGCATGGAGTTTCTGATTGGCAGCGAGTTTAGAGCTGGGCTGAGCATCACACTTGAACCAAAATCAAGTCATATGGGCAAATGCCTCACTCCTCCAAAAAGGACTGAGGGCCGGGGCCAGCACAGGTTGTCGTCATGTGGGGCGGAGACTGCAGTGGGTGACAGGTGCCGTGCCACTTGGGGTGAAGACAGTGGTGAACGCGAATCTGACTTCGGTGTTCCAGAGTGATGTGTTTTTGTTATAGCAAGCAGCAGAGTGAATAATAAAAGGCATGGGCAGGAGAAGCTGCAAGAAAATGGGCCACACAGTTATGCAGCTAACAAGGTGACCAGTGGTCAGGTACCAATGCCCATCGTTGTCCCATGGCTGCTTTTGTTGTTGTTTTTTTAAAAAACTCATCTGAAGTGGTGACGCTTAGAAGGAGATGTGGATATTTGGTGGGGAAAAAAAAATTCCCTATGATTCAGGGAGGAACACGCAGTAAAAACAGACTTCTGAGAAGTTTTTTAGCCGTGGTAGCTGCCCTAGAATGATTCTGGCCAGAAGCTTTCGAATGTTCCTGCTTGTTGACTGCTGTGTCATCGCCAACAGTTAATGACTCCTTCTGACATCAGCTGCCTCACAGTGATATTGAAGTACCGCCGAATTAGGGCGCCTTTACAGAATTGCCACAGAGATCAGAAATTGGCGAGTGCCAGCAGAACTGATGTCCTAAATGCGTACTACGTGTGTGACTGGGACAGCAGCGTGGCAGGAGGGACAGCGTATTTCAGGATGATGGATTCATTATATTCAAAATCACACTGCATATCGCTTCTTTTGCTCTTGAACAAATTGAACCAATACTGAGTATTGGGTAGAGTACACTGTCAATATTGTTTATATTTTTAGATGTCTCTATGAGAAATTTCAAGTCTCTCTCTATGTAGGTCTCCTTAAATACATCATTAGGACCCACTAATATTGGGAACATTTATAAATTCAAGTGACTTCAAAGTACATGATAAGTATTAAGTCTAGCTCAAATATGAAAAAAGCAGCCAAAAATAATCTTGCTTTAGCAGTTAACAGTGGGACAGAAACACAAAGGGTCTTATAATTTGGTGATAAACTTGGTCTTACTCAGGGGCAGTCAAGTCTTCAAACCTTGTAATTTCTTCTTTTTCATCTCCCTGCGTGTCTAACGAGACCCTTTTCAAAACATTTTTAGGGAAAATATGATGCCTGGCTCTGGATTCTGTTCTTTTATATATTTTCTTAAAAGCCTGGAATCAGATCACATTCTCATTTCCCCTGACCAGTGCTTTTTTTTTTTTTTTAAGAAAAAAAAAAAAACCAAAAAAACCCCAAACCAATAAAAACAATGATGGAGAATTTCAAAACAAGATAATAGGAAATTAACAATGGTTAATATATTGTGCGTTGTTGTTTGATTTTTCATTATTGAGATAAGAGTTAGATTTTTCAGGATATTTAGTGCACTTTGGTGAATATTAAGTACCTTCTAATATGAGAAATAACAAGTTTCGTAGGTAAAGGGAGCTGGGAGGCTGGAGTGATGTCTCCTTGGCAGGTGAAGGATGATACTGGCTGTGAAGGAGGCCGTAATTTACAGAAGCAGCCTGCCTCCTGCACCAAAATTTGATCCAAGCTAACTTTCACAAGATCTTTCAAAGACACACTGCACACTTCTGTGCTCGCCTTAAATTTACATACTGAATGCAATTTGTACTTTAAAAATTATTATTATCAGTGTAGATTCTTCACACTTTAGATACAGACGTCTCGTGAAAGAGTTTAATTCAGTAATTTCCACACTGTGAGCTGTGAACCCTGGGTAGTAGAAAGACCTGAAAATCTGTGCATACACCAAGCCTTGTTAGTTGGAAGAAATATTGTATTATGAATGAATTTTATGTATATATAGACACCACTGAAATTAATAGGAGATAAATTTAAGTTATAGATACATTAATAGCTATGCTAAGTGCATAGACTTTTTTGATCAGCAGATTTGAAGTACAGTGATTGTTTGAATGGGGATCTCAGTTTTTAAATATGAACGATGAAGTCACCTGGTCCTTATGTGCTGTCGACCTAGTGCCCTCTCACTGACAAGGATGACTGGTGGTCCATGCTGTCTGCCTTACGAGATGTAGCCAGCCTCAGGAACACATGTGCCGGCTTCCCTTCCTAGGTTGCCTCCTCAAATTCAGGTCCATTGTGACATCTCTGTGCTACCACTGTGTGTTCCCATGTATCTTTAGGTTTAGTATTTTGTTGCAGAGCTAGAATCTGGACTGCTGAAACTGTTAGAAATTTGACTAAAGTAAAGGCATTAAATAGCCTGATATTCTTATATGGCCTTCTTTTGCTAAACCAAATAATTTATGGTCTCAAACCAAGGCTGGGTTCTGTTGTCTCATCATGCCCTATGAATCTAACCCCATAGGAATAATCTAAAATTTTAACATTTCTATTGGTCTGCATTTTTAACTCAAGATGTTGTCTTTCTCATGGGAGGAAAAATAAAAAGCATGGTTAGATTTTCAAATTTCCAGATGATCAGGTGATAGAATTCAATCTAGTAATTGGTACAACTAAACTTTGTAAACAAAAGTCACACTAATTTAGAGATTTGAAAAGGTATGAAATTTAGGAATCTGAAAAGAATGAGACCGCACATTGTAAAATATTAACTTGGGTCTTCTTTCCTGAAGGAGAAGGTGCTGGCCAGTTCCCTATGACTCTGGTGACACACGCTATGTGTCCCATTACTCATGACAAAGCAGGGAGGGAAGAATACCTTAGATATTACAAATAGTGTCCGTTAATAGTATTTCCTAGACTTGCTTCCAAAAGAAAGTTAGAAATAGCAGTAGAACTTTGGTTGGAAACACCAATTTAGGGACTCACAACATGTAATTGCTGCAGGACATGGCTTGATCCTTGTCAGATTTAAGAGGCAAAAGCTCAACCCACTGGAAGCTACAAAAAGACTATTGTTCCAGAGGAACTGGGGCAGGGAGGAGAGCGGCTGTCCACTCCCTGAGGTGCAGGCCTGCTTATCAAGCACATTTCGGGTTCCACCCTATGAATTTCTTCTGAGAACACTGGCTTCTGAGCATCTGAGAACTACTACCAGAAGCTTTCCATTCAAAAAGAAAGTTCTGGTAACATTACTTGCAAGAATAATTCCAGGCACTTGCTTTAAAAAACAGAAAGAAAGCAAGCCAACATCTAAGCAAGGATCAGTGGAGAAATCCCTGGATTCCTCTTCTTTGGTTGGTTTTGTGATGCCACAACCAGTAATCTGAGGCCCTGCGGTAGGAATCTTTGGGGAAGAAAAGATTAATAGTAACACAAGAATACATTTTGAAAACTACAAAGCCAGAGTATTTGGTCAGTGACATCATGCAAAAAAAACCAAAAAACAAAAAACAAAAAAAACACCAGTCATGTTGACGGGCACAGACAGATTTGTGTAAGTAGGGGGAGAGGCAAGGAAGATAGGGTCTCGAGAATGAATTATTGAGGTTAAAGGTCACGTGCTGTGCAATCATTGCGTCAGGAAAAACAGTACAAGCAAATCTGGAAGGTTAAAAGCCTCAACTGTGCATGCACGCTCTGCTTCTTGTTCAAAAGTTTGGGAAACCAGTGCTCAGAACATCTGGATACCAGAAGACGATTCCCCAGAACGGCGTGTGACTTCGCCTCATTCTGAGGGAGAGACAAGAGAGCCCGGCACAAAGGGTAGATGTGCTCGGTCGACGTGCTCCTGACAAGCCCGAGGGGGAAGCCTCATGCTTTCTGTGAAGGGAAAGTGTCTACTTTCCCATGCAAACCAGAACAGATCAGACCAGACCAGACCAGACCAAACCAAGCCAAGCCAAACCAACCAAACCACACCACACCAAACCACACCACACCACACTTGAGAAGGAGAGAAAGCTACAAAGACCCTCCCAACAAGGCTGCAGGTACACACGGCTACATCTCTTTCTCGGTTTAATGAAAATGAAAATGTCGCAGTGTGGGGACAGCTCCTGAGAAGTCTTCACAGTGCTGTGAGTCCTTGTCACCCGCGTCAGTTCGTATTAGCTCCAGACGGCTCAGCAGAGGAAAGCTGTGTGTTCCTGCCTTCACATTATCACTTAAACACTGGGCTTTCAAGAAATAAATTAGAATGTTTCTGGCAGACTTTTATTACTGCATTAATCTTGGGTACATTTCATTTGTCCTCTTTTGTCATTTTCTATAATGGCAGAACTAGGTGTCATCCAGGAGAAAATCTATTTTAGATAACTGCTGTCTGACTTCACAGCACCATTATTTATGAAATAGGTTAGACAAGAAGCCAATGTATACTTTTTATAGAAATTGGTAAAATCTCATTCACTATTTTAGCTTCAAATCAAGTGGTCCTGAAAGAAAAACGTTCATATCCTCTCTCTCCATTCCGTCAACACCAGGGACATCAACCGTGGAAGGGAGGTGACACCGCTAAAGCAGATGTTCACACCAGCTCAGGGGACTCTGGGGGCAACACAGCCAGGCCCAGTCTCCTGGACATGGGGCTAATTTACGCTTTTCTGAGTTGTTTCTTTTCATGTTTACAGTTCTACCTTTGTGTGTTTGATCCTTAGCTTTGTCCATGAATTTCTATCCACATAGAATGAAGAGACACCCAGGCATGGGCTGAGTCAAACTGCAGCATTGATTTATTTTGTTTATGACTTCAAGTAGAGAAAGCAATGGAGATAAGTGAGTGGCCAGGAGTCGATTTAAGCAGGTGTTTCCTTTAAAGTTTTCCAATGTAACTGTCAAAAATGCTCTGGTCACTGTATTCAGGGAAGAGAAATAGTCGAAAAATTCAAATATTTGATGTCCTACACTTTTCTCAAAAGATGACCCTGAAATTCTAACTAGTGTCCCATCAGCTTGTACACATACCCAGGAAACTTTTCCTTTGTGGCATTGAGGACTGAACCTAGGGCCTTTGCACTGAGCTACATCCTCAATCTCTTTTTATTTTATATTTTGAGACAGGGGTCTCACTAAATTGCTAAGTTGTTCGGGCTTGTGATCTTCTTGCTTCAGCCTCCCAGGGTGCCGGGATCACAGGTGTGCGCCACTACACCCGGCTCAGGAAGCACTTCTTAGATTTAAGTAACGCAACATCTGCCCTGTGCTTAACAGCTCCCACCCAGTCTGCTACCAAGGGTGGGGACCGCCAAGGCAACCCAAGCTCAGAACTGCAAAGAGCCTGGGTTTCACGATGGAGCAACTGAGACCCTCTCGGCACATCCGTCCCAAGGCCACGGCCCAAGTCACTGAACCAGTCGTCAGGGTATCTTTTTACACCTTGTCACCACGAGCAAGCTCATCAAGAGAAGTGGGTCACTTGCTTGAAAGGAGCCAACAATTTAAAGCCACATCCAACTCCTGTCTTGAAATGAACCACAGGCAAAGTCTATGCCGCCCATGGAGCTTAAAGGCTCCAAGATAAGAGGGAAGATGACTCACACGGTGACAGCGCCAATCGGGCAAGGACGAACATCATTACAAGACTTAAATCCTGCTGCCACCTAGACCTGGAGGCCAAGTGGGTGACAGGAACTAGGATTTCTCTGAGCCCCCAAACACTAAACTTTGCCTTGATCAAACAGCAAAGCTTTGCTTTTCTCTCTAGCGTGAAGAAGGGGTTATAAATAATTAGGAACGTATTATGCAGTCCTGACTAGTTCTTAACTTAGCTCCTCCAAAAAAGGAGGAAAATGAGAGATTCCCAGCAAGGCGCTAGGCAGGCAATTTACTGATTAGGGAATTGGTTCTTGTTTTCATTAAAGCATTCAATCTAAATGTCAAATGCAACAATAACACATAAATGACCATTTAAAAAAATAAAACTACAATTTGAGCTTACACTGCTAATTAGCTGATTTTTTTTAATTAAGAGAAATTGGATGGTTTAGGCTCTCCTGGTTTCTTGATTGCATTTGATTGAATCACCATGTGATTCCAGGCAAGTTATTGAGGTGCCGCACAACCCAAATCCAGAGCTCACTTCATCTCCACCCTCCTCCCGAATTCAAAGCTGTCAAAACCCGACCCCGTGTGTGTGGAAACACGACCAGGTTGGTACTGCGTTGGTACAGTTGATTTACTGTGGTCTGTAATTACACACAACGATTCAAAGTTTTGACTTCGCACTGCATTTTTCCTTTAAACCGTGCCGTTCTTCCCGATCCTGGAGAAACAGCCTTTACGTAATTGCTCTCCACACACCTCCTTGGGTATTATAAATCAGCCCTGCAATAAAAAGACTCAGCACGCAGTGCAGTTTAAGGGCACGAGTTGAACAGCTTTCATTTCTTACTGGTTATGAGACAGAAAAGGCTGTCTGGAGCCGTCAGACACTGGTGACAAGTGAAACAGGTCATGTGGGTGATCGGAGGGGCTGGGCTGAAAGATTGGGGCTCCCTTTGTGCCCTGTCGCTGGGCCACCCTTCCCCTAGCCCAAACATGGGCTCGTTGTCTGTGTGTGTTCACCTATTACGTGTCTACACTTGTGCATTGACCTACTTGCACAAATCTATTTGTGACCCCAAAATCAATACTTGCAGCATTTTGCAGTCATTTCTAGAAATGAAGAGAGTTACAAAAACTCTGAGTCACCCCACACGATAACGCTCCTCAGTGAAGCTGAATAAAGTGAGCTGGACCTTGTTTCAGCTCTTCTACTGCAAACCGTCCTTTCTGAGGTCCGTCTGGTGCCATAGTTTTTCCTATTTTTCTTGGTGCTCTCACTATGTCAAATGGTCCCCAAAAGGTAGCACTGAAGGCAGTGTGCCACGTACGTTCCCACGTGCAAGGAGGCTGTGACTGCCAAGCTTCATCCCCCCATGAGTTAACACCGTTCGTGTGAGTTCAATTGAATGCATCACTATGTAGTAATCACTTTTAAACAGAAACGTGTGATGCAATGTTATGTGCTCACTGGACAATGAAAATGTGTTCAGAAGTTGCAGGAAGCTAACCTTGTATTTCTCCTAGGAACATCTTCAGCGTTTGCAGATCGAGGGCTTGCAGCAGGAACATGACTATGGTGAATACTCAGAATGGACTACACAACGACACTGATCCAAAGTCTTCCTTCCGCTCCCATCCTGGGATAAACCACATTTTCCTTTTAGGCCAGTGGTTCTCAGCCTTGGTGGAACATTGAACTCTCCTGGAATATTTAAAAAGCTCCTGTCCTAGACCAAGCAACTGAGAATCCCGGAGGTGGGGTCAGGCTTTAATAGGTAGCTAGAGCTGAGGACATCCATGCAAGCCTGTCTTCCTGCCTTAGGCTTCTCCCACCTCCTGAGTATTCCAAACCTCTCAGGTCACCTGCTGCGTCTGCCTGGTCTTCCTAAGAATGCACCACACAAGGAGCATCTTATTTACTTTTCAAGTGACCTTTAAAGACAAAGTTCAAATCACCACTTCTCCAATCTTGTCCTGCTCAGGCTAGTCTGCTCAAGACTATCACTTTTGCCCTAATCTCCAGATAAAATTCCTGATATTTTGGGACCAGATTGCTAATCCAAATGATACCAGAGAAGGTGCTTCTAGAGAGTTCTAAGACACACATTTTGCCCCTTGGCTAGGAGTCCCTGCCCTTTGTGAACATTTTCACTGGTGCAAAGCGAGAGGAGAGAGGATTTCTGAATGTGAATCAGCTATAGAAATCCAAGAACACATGTGATGGCACACATAATAAGATAAAGTTAAAAAAAAAAAAGAGACCCTAGAACATACTTCTTCTTCATCTGATTGACAACTGACTGGCAGCAAGGCAAAACCGTTTTTGTAAGACTGGCTTCGCCAGGAGTCTTGTTAAAAAGATGGACTTGCGGGCTCATCCCAGGACCACGGAATCAGAATCTGCCTTTCAATGGGACTCCGGGAGACCTGTGTGAACACTCAAGCTTACGACATGCCTGTGACTCAACTGTGACTTGGTGGCTTGTATTCTTGATGGGTATGTAGGTTTCCACCAAAATCAAAGCAGCCTGTGAAAATGAGGGGAATCTGGGATTTGAGTTGGAATTCATGTGACCCTTTTGGGCCTCCGTTTTCCCCACTAGTAGCTAGTAAAAGGCAACCTCATGGGAGTGTTGGGGGAAAATGAAATCATTTCATGTACATGAATGTATTTTGCAAATTTTAAAGTGCTACACATATGGGTTATTAGTTGTCAGAGAAGGAATAACCCTATAGAAATTAACACTGCTAATGGAAGAGAAAGCTCAAAGGACTAGCTAATCTAATGACAGTCATGCCGCTTTTTGGTGTATTACATTGCTGTCAAAAAAATTACTTCAAGCGATGGAACTGTCACACCAAAATGAATGTTTACCTTGGCTGTTGAGAATTCTGACCTACACGGCCAGACTTCTCTCTACCTGCCTTATCAGTCTTTTTTGCCTGATGTGCACTCAGTTTGGCCCTTCCTTGTTTCCTCATGCATTTTTCACACACCTGTTTTCTGAGGGTGTCAGGACACACCGAACACCTCCTTTTTACTAAATTTCAGGGCCTGGAACTCCTTGTTCCTTGCTTCTTTTTTGTCCTGACACTTGCACGCCATGCTGATGGCCTGAAACCCTTCTTGAAGATCCCGAGTACCTCCACTGTGTCAAGAAATTCAGGCTGAAAACCTGTTACGTGGCTGGGCGACACTGGGTCCCTCCCTTGTAAAACAAAGGGCTGCAGTGAATGAATTCATTCATTCACCAGACAGGTGTTGAGTGTCCACCACGTGCCAGGCTCTAAGAGCTGAGGGCACAATGTTGAAAAAGCCACTGTGGCCCAGTGGATGCTCTCTTAGCTCTGCCAGAGTCGCTCTTCAATCGTGCTATCAGCTTGTTTATGCAGTGCAGGTCCCTCTTACACCCCAGCTCATTTGGGCAAGATACTGCTTCCTCCGTGGTATTTGTTTCTCTGTATATTTATAAGTCGGCCTTGCAACGCCAGTAGACTGGCCAGCCAGGGTGTGGGAGGAGAGCAGCTGCCAGCTGCTCCCCCAGGGCTGGATCCCGGGGGAAGGGATGAGCGGAAGCTTGTCATTCCTCCTCATGCCAGGCTCCTCCCATTGCTCCTGCATGCGCAGGCTCCCAGGAAAGGGAGAGTGAATGGATTCTCTGTCTCTGCTCTGTTCCTTTCCTACCTGCTCAGGGCAGCGTGCGACATTATACTGTCATTTTTCCCAGTGCAACCTAAAGACCCACCCTTGAACACTACCTTTCTCAATCCTTTGTCCTCTGATGAGGTCACATGGGCGAGAATACAATGACAGCACCCATTACCATGTGCCACGCTGACTGCATGGCAGGGACTCAAGTAAGTGTGTACGCACACAGTCCCACTTCTTCCCTGTCCAGTGCCCTGAAGAGGCAGGTTCCATCATTACCCCCACCTGGCCCTACTCACAGTCAGGAAGCTGAAGTGCAGTGAGATAAGAAACTTGGCGAAGGTCAGGCACGGAGGAAGTGGCAAGAGCCAGGGTTTAGACACCAAGGTTCTCTGACTTGCCGGCCTGCGTTCTTAAGTCCAAAACAGTACTGATTCTTATGGTGGAAAGAACTCTGAGCTTAATCTATAGGGCTTGACACTGAACAATCAATACCTAAAATCCTGAGCAAGTCCACTAGCTCCTCAGGGCCTCAGTGTACTCAGCTGGAGAACAGAACTATGGTAATTTCTATTCTTCCTACCTCTTAGTGTTGCTATGGGGATCACATGAAATGGATGTTCTCTGCATGATCCGATCCTCTATCCAACTATGCATCCATCCATCCTTCCATCCATCCATCCATCTACCCACCCATTCACCTATCCATCC
>RJWT010028552.1:0-15178 GCA_004365215.1 Cuniculus paca | reverse complement strand
CCAAAAACCAGGCTGTTTGGAATCCACTCCTAGTGCCAATAACAGGGAGGAGGTAGAAGCTGAGAGAAGCATCTTCCTTCCTTCATGCCTCTCCTCTTCCCTTACCAGCTCTGTATCTAGTACAGTTAGAAACAGTGGAAGTAAGACAATCACTCCCTTCCACCCATTTAATTTTAAACAGCACCTATGGCCATTCCTCCTTCTACTGTATCTCTTAGAGAGATAAAAAATAAAATAACAATAGCTTAGAAGATGTCTGATGTATAGGTGAGAGCACATGCACATTGGATCTCCCAGCCTGACCTTCAGACGCCTTCACCCTTCCCAAAACTCATTAAGGGTTCGTCAGTCTGTACCATATGCATGCATACAATTAACATAGGAGTGAATTCTGGGACAGCTATGTGTACTGAGAGCCCATAAGCTGACTCAGTGCCCCGTTAATCATTCCTTCACTCATACCTAGAGATTCATGGGAAAGTATCTGGGCTACAGTGCATATCATTTAAATTCATTTTAAATTTAAATTCATTATTTATCAGGATCGGGTGCTGCTGTATACTATGATCTGTGGGCAGTGCTTTTACTTTTCTGTCATCCTGACACCATTTTTCTGTGTCATGTCTTTTGTTAGTGTGGACTTGCCCTGCGCACATCTTCCTGTGATCATCAATATGTAGCTGCTTCCCATTTGCCACTGGGTGTATGCTTTTCAACTCTTTGTTCATCACACATAAGAGTCTGGGTTATATCTGCCCATCGTGCAATAACATATCCATCAACTCAGAGCTGGATATGTTATTGCACGATGGGCAGATATAATAAGGAGTTTCCAAACATCACTGGTCTGAGAAAGGTGAGAGATGGACCAGAAAGGGAAATATCTACCCAGGCCCCAACATGAGCAGGATGGAGCAAAGAAGGTTTTCCAGGGCATTAAGATATCCTCAGGTGTTAGCTTTCTATCACTATAGCAAACCCGAGATAATCAACGTATAATGAGAAAAGGTTCCTTTTCGCTCAACTTTGGAGATTCCAGTACATGACTGAGTGAGCTCTTTGCTTTTGGGCCTTGTGGTGAGATAGCACATCATGGCAAGGAGTGTGTGGTGGAACAAAATTGCTCACCTCCTGGTGAGGGTACAAAAAAAGGAAGAGGGAAAAGGAACTAGGTACCCACTATTCCCTTCCAGGGTCACCCCAAATGATCTGAAGACCCAGGTCTGCCTCAGTTCCACCTTAGAGGCTCTGCTTTACCAACAGTGCCAAGCTTAGACCCAGGCCCTTAACACATGGGCTCCTAGAGGACACTCCAGAGCTAACTATAGCACCAATGCGACATGCCTCGGGTGTCTCCTAAACGTAAGGAAGGGATTCTAACACCACCAATAGGAACTACGTGATCTGAAATAGACATAAGAGTAACCTAAACCAACAAATAATGTATTAAAGAGTGTTGGTTTATTTTCTTATAAATAAAAGATTTCAAGTTGATATTTAAAAGAAAATAACTATGCATTTCAATAACTATGCCTTCCCTCAGATCCAAGCATTCTTCCAAATATTCCTTTCCAAGTTAAGACTTACAGGACTCATCAGCTGGCTATAAGAATCCAGCATGTTGAATCATACTACTAGACTATGGGCACTGAACTTTGCCTCTGTCAGTTGCTATTACATTCAACAGCACTCACTCCCCCACCCTGTTCACTGACCACCTGCTACCATGTTCCCTTCACTCCATTACTTTGTGACTTTATCTGTATATCCACCATTTACTCTGGACAGATACCTTTGCTCCAGGAGGGAGTCACATTAGTCATCGCACTGCATCCCCTACTTGCACTACCCTTAACCGAGTGACCCCAGTAAATCACACAGGGATTTGTACATACTAGGCATACAGTAAGTGCTTACTGAAGTATTCAATCAAACCATCCCCCCAAAAAACCCTGTAAAACCAGAGAAATTTGAAAGGATATTGAGGGCTAGCTGTGTAATAGATGCTCAATAAATATCAATTAATGATTTTGAAGTACTTCCACACCAGGTCAGTGACTATAGCTAAAAAGAACATTCCTAACAACGAATCATTGAAATTTTGTTAAGATTTTCTGGAAATCTGGGGGTCCTCCATTATGCCTTGGGAGGACTTTGCCTAGTTTCCAGCCTGACTCTAAGTTTCACGATACACCTTTTCGATGAAAACCTCAACTGCTTTAAGAAAGATTGACAATCACAACACTAAGAGTGTTCTTATCTTTTAACTGTGTGATCTGATCTTAAATATCCCTTTTTTGTACATTATGTATAACGCCTTCTTAATATTGCCAATTTATTTCCCTTTGGATCTAATTTAAAGTACAAAATGAAGACTGGATGATTTTTGGAGAGAAGGGAGTAGGATTGCACATGATGTGCTTCGTGTGCCCAAAGGGCTCTGTGTGTGACCCAGAGAGGTACAGTGTGCTGTGACAAGAGCCTAATAAGGAAGCTCTACTTACTAGCAATAGGGCTTGGTGACACTGCTGATTGGTTTTGTCAGCTGACTTACTTGAACGTAGTTGTCAACAACTCCCCAAGCAAAGTCACAGGGAAAGGTCCCTTCTAGGGGTTGATTTTCAGGTAAAGGAGGGAAGCCATTGCTCTCTATCAGCTTTTGGTAGAACAAGGCTGAAGACTTTGGCAACAACTTCTTGTCTTGGCTCAAAAAATCCACATAGAAGAGTCCACGCCGGATGCTGTAGCCTCTGTGCCACTCGAAACCATCCATGAGGGACCATGCCGTGTACCCAATAACATCAACTCCATCCAGCCTGATGGCTGCAAAAAAAGAGAGGACAAGAGCTGCATGACTCTGCACTGGCCACTCCCCTCATGATTCAAGAGCGCCTGAGGGTAATTATGTATAACTCTTCCTGTGTGATAGAGTCATTGATTTTTCTTATTGATAAAGGGCTCTAAATCTCTACAAATAAATATCTTCACAAATAAGTTTATTTCCAGTATGATTTTATTTGCATATTTGAAATGGGATATATTTTTCCCAGTGGGTTTCTACAAAACTAGGAAGATATCTTGTTCTACTTTTCATCCTAGGCACCTAGAATTGTGCCCAATGCAGTAAATAAACAAAATATTTTAAAGCATGAGCTATTATTTTCTCCAGATAGTGTGGACATACTCCTTTAAAAAAAAAAAGTGCTTCATGTAGCCAAAGCAGGAAGAACTCAAAAACGTATACTGAGAGATAGATAATCTTATATTTCTACTATATTTAGTATAATCTAAAAATCTGGATTAGTATCTTGGTCAGTGAAGTACTTTCAAACATCAATCCAATTTCTTTTTACAAAGTGAATTTTACAATTAGCTTGGGCTCCTCAAAGCCCCAAATGAGAAAGAAGTTACATAAGTACACTCGTGCTATTGCCAAAATGAATTTCTATATTATGATTAAAAAATATAAATTCACATAGTACAATACAGATAACCTTAAACATTGCTTTTCCAGTGGATTTTGGCAGGGAATGAGAATTTCACTTAACAATCCTACCTTTTAAAGTTTCCATTATGAACTTTTTGAGGTAATACATGTATTTCGCATCGTCTGTCTTAGTGGTCCCTGAGACAAACCAACCATTCTCCACAATGAATATTTGAGGATGATTATATTCAAGGTCAATCCAGGAAAGAAGTTGCCTCAGACTGGGGGATTCCAGTTGGTGGAACTTCATGTGGGGCTCCAATAGTTGAAAACTCAACGTTGGTCCAAAGGAAAGTGAAAAAAAGTCAGCTGTTCCCTTGATGAACTTTTTCTCAGATTCAGTAAAGTCAGGCAGAAGAGACGAAAGATTACTCTTCATGCTGTTGGGATAATCACCATCAATAAATATGGGTTTGGCAAACCAGCCTAGGACAAAATCAAGAGATTTTTGACATTCTTTGATGTTGTGGTCAGTCATTCTTCGAGGATTGATCCAGTGGGAACCTAGGGCAATGGACACCTGGCCTCCCTGAGTTGGACGGAAAGAAGTATTGTAGAGATGCCAGATTTTGGCATGAGCCTATGAAAAGAAAAACCATGGTGAATTTCTGCTTGCAATACATACTCAACTCCTCTACTCTGTATCTGTCTTTCATCAAGTCTAACAAAATAACTAATGCCAGAATATAAAAATCTACTGGAATCAATAAATTATTTCAGTGGTAGGTCACCCCACAGTGAGTTGCTGCCATGATTGGAGTTATTTCCTTGGTTTTCAACAGCCAGTGAAAAATATGACTTTATTGTGTTGAATGGATAGTTATTACTCATATTGTGAAAGGTTAATGAAATAAAAAATTTTATAATACATTACTACTTAATTAACTTTGGATTATATATTTTTTTAATTAATGGGTAATGTGAAAAACACCAATGTCACATTTGTGATCTCATCAGGAATTTCTAAATAGGATTATATGCTTTATCCCAAGAGACTGGGAGTTTCCAAGTTGCCTCAACTTGTTGGAGTCAATTTAATGTTTCTTACTAATCTCTCATTGCCAAAACTCTAACATGTGTCCTCCCAATCACTGTTCTACCCTGTGAATCTGCACAATAAATTAAAGGAAGAACTCCACTATCTAACCTTGGCCCACCTTCCAGAACTCTGGGACAGTTCTAAATTCTTATTCAGGGTGCAAGTTTCAAGCCAAAGGCAAAAAACAACTAAACACAGCTATGAGGGGGTGGACTGTCCACAGTTAGTACCAAGCCAGGAGTTTCCTAGCAATGAAAAGTGCTGTGCTACATAAAACTAACTTTATATTTCTATAAAATCACACTGATTTCTGGCATGTTTTCACTTGTTTCCTTTTTATTTACAAACAGTGGACCCTATTTGGGTCTTTTTCCCTTCCTACTTGAATAAATTCTCTTTTCCTTTGAGTTCTTTGATTTACTCTCACTTTTTCCCCTATAAATACAAGTGCTATTTATCAGTCTTCTATTCCCCTGATATATATTGTACCCTGAAAACTCTACTTCTGTTTGATTCTGTATATTCTCCAAAATGATCATGCCAATTCTCATTCTACTCCCAGAGTCTGAAGAAGTTCTTTTGTGCAGTGTGCCAAATATCTTCTCATTTGTCCTAAATATTCTTCTCCTGGTTCAATTCAGTGCAGGTGTCCAAGAATAGCCTCATGACTGTTCTTAGGAATCCAGCTAAACATTTCAATAAATATCGTTGATGTCTAACTTTTATTTTTAGTTAGTCATATCTATTATGTTTCACTTCACTGAATGTATTTTTTTCATCACCTGACCCAGCTATCTATGAGTTAAGAAGGAAATGGACAATAAAATGTGGATCGGAACAACAGCAGTTTTTGACTGAAACAATCCAAAAAAACTGGGACTTAATTATGCTGTGCTTCTCCTAGCACCCACCCTTCTTGATCTTCCTCAACACCACCAAACTATCTCTCCCTTCTCTGTAGACAGGAAATTTTATGACATAATTTAACACATGAATAGAAAACCAGGGAGTATTCTGGACTGATAAACAGGAATCCACCTCTTGGGACATAGAATCAGCAGACATCTCTAATTTGTCCCTATTTGAGAGCTCCAGTTGTCCTCAATCTGATAGGCTCCATCCACAGAACAAAGTGCTAAACTGGCAAGAGTGAGGGCATTTCCAGAACCTCCTAAACTGGCTCAATTTCACAATCATGCAGTAGAATTGTTCACAGTCATGGATACCTCTTCTGACCCTGAAAACTTTGACATGGCTCAGAGGAGATTAGCAAGGAAATAATAAATGACCTGAGCCACTGACAAGGGCACATGTGATTGTTGGTGTCAGAGAAAGTTCCTTCTGTATCACATTTTAATTATGCGCCTTTGGTCACATTACATAACCTGGGCAGATAAATGCAACTTTCTTATACCTCTCATGGGCCTGATTAAATTAGATAATTTATGTAAAGCTACTAACACAGGGTTTGCCACAGTAGGGTCTCCATGAATGCTTATTCTTTCTCGTCCTAAAAGATGAGCAGACCAAAAAGGAAAAATATTATGGGTAAAGGAAACGTGGAATTTAGCCCATAGCAGTGATAGGATGCAATGATAAAACTAGAGTTTGACTCACAACCTCTATGTCTACCAGCCTGAGCCTGTTTCTTCTCTGTAGAAATGCAAATAACATCTATCCTTTCATAAGAACATTGTGAAGATTAAATACTATGATGAAAACAAAAGAGTGTATTAAATAGTCAGTTACAGAGATACATTTGCAGCACTGGAAAGCATCTTTGATACTATTTGTCTTTACTACTCATCCACTCCAATCCCTCCCTGCATCTGTTATTCCACCACTCTCTGCACTAGCTCAACCAGGTGGTCTTGCTGTGTACCGTATCTTCTCCAGAAAGTCACAACCCCATGCTGAGCTGCATGGCTAAGACCCGGACTTGCTTCTGTCCTGTCATTTACTGCAGGTAATGACACACGCTTCCCAGACTGAACTTTCTGAGGAGTTCCTTCATCTTCTCCCAAGAACCAGGAGACCGTCACTGTCCCTTAAGTGGAGTTGTACTCTGCTCATTCACCTCCTTTGAGGTAGTTCATTCCACCTGCAGATGGCATGTTTGAGAAATCAAATATAGTACTCTGGGCCAGGATGTGGGTAAAGCAATCACTTAAGGTGCTACAAAACCCTAAGATGATTAATAAGGAGATGGTGATATATAGCCTTGCATTGCCTTCTAATTACTTCAGGTATGTTAACCTTATAAACCTTTTGTTGCAAAACTGAAACTTAATAAAGCTACTTTCAGAGAATACTGAGTCATATACTATGAGAAGTAATTATCTGTACAAAACTGCTCACCTCAATATTACTTCTAACAGCAAAGCATTGAAGGTAATTGAAATGTCCAATATCCAAACACATTTACAACCATATAATCAAATAGGAGTGTTGTAATAATGCATAATGGTATAACCAAAGAAATATTCCTATTCGGACATTAAAAAATTTCAAAGGAATATCTAGTAACATGCAAAAATATTTTTAAAATACTAACTGAACAAAAAAAAACAACTTTTAAAATAATAAGTAGAATGTAATGGGCTTTATGAAAGAAAAATCCATACATAAGATCCAGAAGGATTTATGACTTGTTAAAATGACATTTGTAGCAGGATCATGATGGCATAATTCTCTTCATTATTTTCATTTCTACCATAAATATATATTGCTTTAGAGATTAAAAAATGAAATCCAAAAGGAAATGGTTCACAGCAATTGAATGGCAGGCTCTGGTTGATGACTGTTGTGAATCTGGTCCAACTAACTCCTACCTACCTGATCTAAATCACCCTATAATCTTTGCCTCAAACCCCAACATTTCAGGCACAACGAATGAACCCAACTTGAAGTTTTGAAATTCCCTAGGCTCTCACACATTTATCAGTGCAGCCATCTAGCATGTTTCTCCTATTTCAGTCCTTTCATGCCCAACCTCCACTCTAAAACCCAGCTTAGGTACCACCACCACATCCAGGAAACCTTCCCTAGCATCTTCCTTCTCCCCAGCCTTGTTTAAATGTCCCTACTAAGTGTTTCCACAGTTGACTTCTATCAAAGATCTTACCCATAATGCATTGCATTTGTTTAAATATCCAGATTGCAGATGTTTCAAAGCCATTGATTAGGGCTTTTATCTCTGTATCTGCAGATTTTAGCAAGGGTTTCTGGCACAGAATCAGTAACAATAAGATTTAAAGAAATAAAGGCTCATAGAGAAAACTAGATCAAAAGGCCTGGGACAGCTGTAAACATTTTTCTAGTCTATTTTATTTCTGAGATCTTGAGAGACAGGGAACTTTTACACACATACCATTAAAAAATAAATTAGAAGGAATTTGACATGGCAGCCCCTGAGAATACTGTATTATTCTGAACAATACAATGCATGAATGATATAATTGGGGTTTTAAATCTCTCTGGTAGATGATGACCTTCCTAATCTCAAACTAGATTTGAAATAAGGGGTCTAAAAATGATAGAAAAAAGATAGCTACCAATCAGCTAGCATTCCCAAATGTTGGAAGACAAGGAAAGTACTCTGAATTTTATAGCATATACAGACAATTTCTCCTGGCTAACTTAGAAGCTTCCTGTCATTTACTTCTTTGTATCTTTCACAGGACCCAATACTAAGTTTCACACAAATAAATAGGAAGTGAAGGAAGCTTAGGCGGTGAGTCTTGTGTCTGCTCCCACCTTCTGCGTGGGGTCATGTTTCAGATATGGGTGAGGAAAATGAGGCCCAAATCATACACTGAACATCACTGATCTGAGAAGGTAGAAATCAGGAGTGAGGACTAGTGAGACAGAGCAACATTTTAAAGAGAAGAAAGCTCTACCAAAAAGGCCTGCATGCTTGCCTGCCTGGAAATTTCCTGAGGATCCTTAGCTCTGTGTGCACAGGACAAGATCCAATAAGACTTAGCAAAAAGAAGCTGCTATATGTCACAGGTGAATAACAAGGGCTGTGCAAGGCTAGGAAACAATGCAATTCAGAGCAGCAAGAGTAGAAAAATATGGTTGAGCATTCAGGCATTCAGCTGAAACTCAGAACAGTCACACATGTGGAAAAAGAACAAAGCAGAAACAGGTTAGCTCTAACGAAGTTTAAATACAAGCCAAGCAGGATCAAGCAAATCCTCTGGTATTTTAACCTCCTTGGCAGAACAAAACACACCTTTTCAAGGAAAACAACATTAGCTGGACTCCCTATAATATGCCCAGAGTATAATAAAAAGAAATTACTAGACATATGAAAGTGCACAAAAATGAAACCGTTAATTGGGAAAAAAGAGAAGGGTTCGAAATAAATAAGTTTTTCCCAGATGTTGAAATTAGTACAGGACTTTAAAATAACTATTACAAATATATGCAAGGATTTCAGGGCAAAGATCAATACAATGAAAAAAATGAGGAATAATAACAGAGAAACGAAAAAAAGATGAAAATTCTAGAACTGAGAAGTAGAGCAAATAAAATGAAAAATGTTTGAATATAATTAATAATATTAATTCTAAATAGACTATATAATAAAGCTAAATAATGTAACCCTAAAACCCCACCAAGATATAGATATATAGATATAGACATAGATATATAAAAGTTCAATGGAAAAAGAAAACTTACCAATTAAAAATATCTGATTCATCCACAGTAGGGTAGAAAAGACAAAAACTAAATAGGATTAATAAAAAAACAAAGAGCTAGATGGTGAATATAAACTCAGTCATATTAATAAATACTTAAATATATGCTAAATGTTCTAAGTATAAGACATGTCATCAAACTATATCTTGAAAAAGTCAGTTCTAACTACATCTATCTAACAGAAATACTGTATATATATATATATATATATATATATATATATTTCAGATAGTCTGAAAGACAAAGAATGAAAGAAGATATATCATGTAAATGATAAGCATAAAAAAAGATGATATGGTTAAAATAGGGAGAAAATAAACTTCAAGATAAAAACTGATACCAAAGACTAAAATATTTCACAAGAAGACGGCTGTTTCACCAAGAAAACAAATTACAAGTGTACATAAGACAAATGTTCATACAACTTTAAGAAAAAAACACATAAACAAATTGACCATTATTCTCAGAGGTTTTAATTTCCCTCTTAGTGACTGATTAAAAAAGTAGCCAAAAAAAATCAGTAAGCATATAGATTATCTAAATAATATTATCATCAGTTTGACAATATTAGATCAACATTGTATTAAATAATGTGTTAAACAATGCAATGTACATAAAATGTTTGTGAATATATCAACTATACTCTATCATATACTAAACCATAAAAAGATTTCAAGAAAACTCAATAAAATAAAATCTCAGCCAAAATGTACAGCAACCAGAATGGAATTTAATTAAAAATGAATAATTTATATAGAAAATCCACCAACTATTTAGAAGCTAAACATTTATTTCTAAATAATCAATAAGTCAAAGAATAAATCAAAGTGATAATAGAAGATGTTTCTAACTGAATAACAAAACACAGGAAGTCAAAACTTGCAAGATGTAGCTAAAGTAGAAATTAAAAGGAAATTCATAACTATAAATATTAATATCAGAAAAAGAGATCCAAAAACCAGTGACCTAAAGTTTCACCTTTAGAGGCAAGTTAAAAGCAAAATAAAAGCCAGGTGTGGTGGTGCATGCCTATAATCCCAGTGATTGGGAGGCTGAGGCAAGTTTGAGACCAGCCTGGGCTAAAAAGTGAGCTCAAGGCTAGCCTAAACTATATAGTGAGACCCTGTCTCAAAAAGACCAAAAAGAAATAAAAATAAAAATAAATCAAACTAAAATAAATAGGAACATGGAAATAATGAGAATAAAAGCTAAAGTCAATGCAATAAAAAGATAAACAATAGCAAAATTTAACAAAAGCAAGTATTATCTCTTCCAGAAGATACACAATCTACCATAATTTAAGATGAAAAAAACCTAGGAAATAAAAGTACAAGGAGGAATAAAACAGGGGTTGTTGCTGCAAATATTCAGACATTAACAAGATAAAAAGAAGAGAATATAAAAATATGTATGCTAAATAATTTAAGAACTTAAATGCACAAATTCCTCAAAAAATACAATTTATTAACCCTGACACAAGAAGCTTTGAGCTCAAGTGATCTATACCAAGTAAAGAAACTGAATTCATGATCAAAACAAAGAAAACTCTACACCCATATTATTTAACTGATGAATTCTATCAAACATTTGAGAAAGAAATAATACCAATTCTACAAAAACTCTTCAAAGGAGAAAAGGCATTCTCAACAATTTGTGAGGCTAGTATAACTATTATGCAAAAATACTATAACAAAGAAAAGTGAGAAACCAATATGCCTAGAATAGAAATACAAAACTCTTAAAATATTGTGAAATCAAACTTAGAAATATAAAAAGATACTGCACTAAAAGGGAAATAGGTTTACTAATAGCAGAAAAAACATAATTAAAATAAAAATTCCTACAAAAGACAAAGAAAGAAATCATAGGTTGGTTAAAAAAAAAGATCAATTCATCAAGAAAATACAACAACTATAAACATACATGCACCCAACAAGAGAACCCTAAAATATATAAAGCAAATATGACAAAATTGAAGGGAGAAACAAACATTTCAAAAATCATTGTTGGAAACTTCACTATTTCACTTTAATGGATAGGCAATCTAAGCAGATGATCAACAAGGAAATAAGGGCTTTGAGCATCATTATAAACTAAATGGAGTAAATAAACATATGCAGAATATTTCACCCACCAAGAGAAAAAGACATTTTTTTCTAAAATGTTTGAGTCATCAGGATGTTGCTCAGAGTAGAGTGCTTCTCTAGCATATGAAGGTTCCAGAGTCAATACCTAGTGTAGTGCTGGGGGCAGGGGGGATAGGCCAAAGTGCACAAGAGATATTTTTCTGGATCGGCCATACCAAACAAATATTAATTCTCAAGACTGAGACCATGCAAATTGTTTTCTCTGGCCACAGTGAAATAAGCTTAGAAGTCAATAACAAAAGAA
This sequence comes from Cuniculus paca, assembly GCA_004365215.1. NCBI lineage: Eukaryota > Metazoa > Chordata > Mammalia > Rodentia > Cuniculidae > Cuniculus > Cuniculus paca. The sequence continues at coordinate 3,554 of RJWT010028552.1, read as the reverse complement.
AAGCTAAAAATATGAGTACATGGAAATTAAAAAAAAATAATCAATGGGTCAAAGACAAAAATCCCAAGAAATATTAGAAAATGCTTAGATATATAAAAATAACTGAAGACCAAACATATGAAATATAAAGTATACAAAAACTTATAAGATGCAGTGAAAACAATGCTCAGAGGAAATTTTATAGCTATAAATGATTATATTTTACAAAGGAAATATTTTCAATCAATAATTTAGCTTTATGCCTTAAGGAAATTGAAAAGGAAGAAAAAACTAAACCCACAGCTAAGAAAATAAAGGAACTAGTAAAGATTTGGTGAAGATAGGCAAAACAAGATAAGAGAAGAAGACAGAAAAATATAAAATCAACAAAATCAACTGTGGTTCTTTAAAAAGTTCAACAAAATTAATAAGTGTTTAGCTAGATAGACAAAGAAAAATAGAAAACTCAAATTAATAAAATAAAATGAAAGTGGGAACATTTCTACTGACCTTTTTGTATCTATTTCTATAATAAAAGGAATTACAAGGGGACAGTGTGAACAACTGAATGCCAACAAATCAGATAATATAGTTGAAAAGGACAAATTTCTAGAAACATATAAATTACCAAACTTGATTCAAGAAAAAATAGAGCATCTGAAGAGATGTATAATCAGAGCTTGAATCAATCATCAAAAATCTCCCAATTAAGAAAAACCCAATGCCAGTGTTTTTAATAATATTAAGAAAATATTCCACTTGTCATAATTCAAAAAGAATTATATAATTAGGAATAAGTTTAACCACTCTCACAACTTCTATTTACACTATCCTAGAGGTCTTAGTAAGTGCAGTAAAGCAAATTTAAAAACAAAAGGCATAGTAGTTGGAAAGAAAAAAAAAAACCAAAATCCATGTTTTTCATAGAAAGCATGATCATGTACATAGAAATTCTAAAGGATCTAAGAAAGAAAACTGTTAAGTCTAATAAGTAAATTTATGAGTTTGCAGGCTACAATGTCAATATTTTTAAAAATCAGTAGTATTTCTATATGAGGAGCAAACAATATAATACCACTTATAATCATACCAAAACTATAAAATGCTTAGAATAATTTAACAAAAAATGTGTGAGTGTTGTAATAATATTAACCCAACACTGCCAACAGGAATTAAAGAAGATCTGAGTAAAATGAAAGATATTTTTATGAATTAAAAGATCCAACACTCTTATCAATTCTCCCTCAAGGTGTTCTATTTGATTTAATACCACCCTACCCAAAATTCCCAAAAAGATTTTGTAGAAACTGACAAGTTCATTCTAAAATATGAGAGATAAATCAAAGGACATGAAACAGCTAAAATAACTTGAAAAGAAGAACGGAATCAAAGCAGTCACACTACTTGATTTCAGGAATTATTGTAAAGATATAATAATCATTACAGCGCAACACTGGCATAAAGATTCACAAATAGACTAAAGCAGCAGAATATAGAACTCAAAATTAACCCCTTGACCAACTGATTTTCAACTAATGCACCAAGGCAATTAATGGCCAAAAAGAAAATATTTTCAACAATTAGTCCAATTACATTTGGAAATGTCCATGAAAAAAATAGACCCCAATCTTAAATTTTATATAAAAATTAATTTAAGACAGGTCATATATCCAAATTAAAAACCTTAAGGCTTGTAAAACAAAATATAAAATAATAGCCTCTTAGCATTGGGGTAGGAAAAGATTTCTTAGAATATAGAAAGTACTAATCATAAAAAAGGTGACAAAATTGAGCATCATCAAGATTAGAACCTGAAAGTTTTCAAAATGAAAAGGAAAAATCACAAAATACAGAGAATTTGTGATTTGTGTGTGTGCATACCACACATATGTGACAAAATAATTATGTCCAAAATAAACACAGTAATCTTCCTGATCAATAGAACAAATAATTTCACATGCCATGAATGAAAGATTTGAACAGACATTTCACAAGAGACTCCTCGCCAAGGCCTAATAAACACATAGAGACAAGCTCAACATCAACAGAGAAATGCAAATTAAAATCACACTAAGCCATCACACTCAGTAAGATGCCTATGATTAAAAAGACTTGACAACAAATTCTAGCAAGGTTGCAATGCAACTGGAACTTTGATACTATTGCTGGGGGAAGTATAAAACATATTACATTTTGGAAAATTATTTGTCAGTTTCTCATAAAGTTAAACATAGACATTAACTATAATTCAGCAATTCCATGCCTAGGTATTCATTCCAGACAAATGGCAAAATAAACCCACAAAAAAGACTTGTACAATATCAAGATAAAAACTTACAAAAATGATACATTTGAGGATGCTTATAGTAGTTTTATTCACAATAATAAGAAACAATACAAATACACATCACCACAAGAATGCATTAAACAGAGTAGTCTGTTTATACAATGGAATAGTAGTCTGCAAAGAATGACCAACGGTTTATGCAATACTGTGGATTAATATTGAAAATATTATGCAGAGTGAATATTGTGAATATTTCTATACCAAAATGCACAAAATACTTTTATATACTTGGATGATTCCATTTATAATGGCCCAAATTAATCTGTGATGATATGAATCAGAGTAGTAATTGTCCATGAAGAGTGAGAATTGACAAGGAGATACAGGGAAACTATCTAGGATGATAGATGTTGTAGTTTAGATCTAGAATGTTCCCCAAAGGCCTCATGTGTTCAGAGGTGGGACTTTCAAAAGCTGATTGGATCATAAGGGTGCTGGTACTCAATGCATTAATCCACAGATGAGTTCAGAGCTAAATGTGCTGGCAGGAGGTAGAGGAAGGTTGGGAATGGATCACTAGGGGAATGACCTGGTAAGATGTATCTTTTCTCCTACTCCTCCCTTTTCTCTCTGCTTCATGGTCATCATGTCTGGAGCAGGTGTACTCCATCTCAATCCTTCTACCATGCCTTTTCTGCCTTGGAGCCAGCCAACTACGGACTGAAAATGCGAGCCAAAATAACCTCTCCTCCTTTAAGCTATGAGTACTAATATTGTGTACCAGCAACAAGAAAATGACTGCGATGTTGGGCATGATCTATATCTTCATTGGAGGATTCATTACACAAATGTGTGCAGTTGTCAAAATTCATCAAATTACACATTAACATATGTGCATCAATTGTAAAGATCTATAGATTAACAAATAAATAGTGGGTGAGTAACTTAGTCATAGGCAAAGTTACTCAGGAACGGAAATATAATTACCTAAGATTTATGTGGCAAAAAACACTGATTTTCTCTGATACTACAGTGGTAATCTGTTGCTTTATAGATTCAGTTATTTTAGTTTTTAATTAAAGGATCAATATTCATGCACTCACTCATTCAACAAATATTGCAGTAGGCACTTTCCTAAGAGGTTGAAAATATGATCCTTTTTGCATGTGACTTACCAGAGAGGAAGAGAGATGACAATAAAGCTGAGAAAGGATAAAAGGCTACAGAATTGGGATGGAGGAGTTCAGTATAGGTAGGAAAGTCTTCTTTAAGGAGCCCTGTGCCCTCA